>JAVQJD010025866.1:0-56568 GCA_036023655.1 Nannoperca australis | reverse complement strand
ATATATATATATATATATATATATATATATATATTACATTAGGGATATATATTTATATGGGTGTGTATACTAAAAGGTTTCCTTTTGGTTGTGACTTCACCTTTATGCATATTTGATCTTATCTTGTGGTTTTAGGAAGGGCTTCAGTCATACAAATGTTGATATTTTTTTCAACTTCAACACAATCCTTACAGTTTAATTCTAAAAATAATTGAAGTCATGATAATGTCAGTGTTTGCTTGACGGTTCCAATTGTTATGTTAACTTATAATAGCTAAATGGGTTTTCATTTCATCTCCTGTATTTTCATCAGAGCCACAAAGGGAATCTTTCAGTGATTGAGGTCATCTGATATTGATCTCTCTCATTTGCTGTGCCACTGCGTACATAATTATTATTATCTCTTTGAGTTGAATTTGGATTTTAAATAAAGTATTGCGGGTGTGTCAATACCCTCGGCATTCTCTCGCGGAAAATTACTCTCACATTAAAAACACATTTGCTGCTTCACTGTCATGTCGGATTAAGTACACTCCGCAGACGTCATTCTGATTAACTGTTTGTTGCTGGTTTTATTTGGTTCTAAACGGAACAGGATTAGTAAAACCAGCATCCTGTCAAATGGATTAACAAAAACAAATGCTGCCTAACTGGAAGTATTGTACCACTATTGTATTTTTTTTCAGCCTGCGAAGGGGATCTGTTTTCTCTACTGGACTGACATTAAATCAGGTTTAAGAGTTCACACAGGCACCCCTCCTCCCCTCCTCCCCTCTCAATCTCCTTCCTCTTTCTACTCACCCTCACCGTGTCACCCTGACCTTGTAGCGTCTCTCATTCTGCTTAGCCCTCCCCATCCCTCCCTGTTCTTCTTACTCTTCTCTTCCTCCCTGATTTTGGCTCTGTTCCTCCTTATCATCCCATTCCCCTCCCCTTGTTGCTGTAGTGTTTAAAGGATATAGCCCAGCAGTAGGTGCTGGCTTAGACCGCTGTAGTCGTGACTTTGCGTCGCTCATGTTCCTCTTACGCACAACCGCACCCAATATCTTACTCGTCTGTAACGGTGGCGTCTGGCGGCAACAGCACCGATGACTTCTTCTCGTCCAGTTCACTGGTTTGGCCCACCTTCAACCTCTACCCCAGACCCAAGGATCAGGACAAGGGTCAGAAAAATGGGGCTTCAGGGGCCAAGCGTGTCCTCCTGTGCCGGGCCCCAGGAGCAGGACAGATGGTCCAGCCGTGGGACGCGTTAGAGTCTGATCAGCGCCTCCTTCAGGGTGGACAGGTGGGCAGGGGGGGGTGTTGAGTTGGAGCTCACAGGTGGAGTTGGAAAGAGATAAGGAGTTGGAGAGATGATTTGGAACAGTTGGCATTTCTAAAGGTCAAGACCTTTGCTGTTTCAGCCAGAAACACAGAGTGGAAGAGGCAGCACAGGGTGCTGCTGTGGGTGTGTGTGTGTGTGTGTGTGTGTGTGTGTTTATTTATTTCTAGATTTAGGAGGTCCTTAAGTCCTCACAAGAATAGAAATATGAGGCATTTTCTCAAGTGACAGAGCTGCTTTGGGGCTATATTGCATATTTGGGAACAAATGTTAAATTCAGTAAATGAAAGTCCTCAAAAATATAAAAATACTAATGTGTGTGTGTGTGTGTGTGTTGGTGTGTTTGTGTTGAGTAGAGATTTTCTGATCCGTCTGGGCATGCTGCCCACCTCTCTGTGACACACCAGGCCTGACAGGTGTCTCGGGGTCTCTAGCTAAGGATGGGAGGATGAGCTGGCAGTACACACACACAAACACACACACACAAACACACATATCTTTACAGAGTCAGATTTGCAGGACACACAGCTATGAACATAAGGCTTCACCAGACATTTAGACATACACATATACTCCAAAAACAAATCCAGATACACATGCAGGCACACACACAAACCATGTTCAGCAGAGCAGATGGCGTGACGTTGTGGAACATTTGCCACCCTTCGGCGTGATGTCTCTGCATCTTCAGGTGACAGATGAAGTCACCTGTGTGTTTCTGTGATATCCACATCTTTCTAACAGGGCTGAAGCTTTTCTTGGTGGTTAAAGTCCAGAAAGACGTTTTTGGAGCATGTTCAAATGCATGATGGTTAACTAACAGCAATAATATGCAACTGTGATGTCACACAAAACACTCAACACTAACACATTCCCTGTTGAAAGAAACCATTCTGAACACGCTTGATGTGAACTTGCCCTTGAAATCTGAGGGCAATTTTTTTAAGCTAGCTATCCCAGCAGAAGTTCTTTATGGGGTGCCGGGAACCTCTTCAGAAAACAGAACAAACTTTCTACACCAAGCCTCATTTGGTCCTCCGTCGTCTTGGGCTCAAGCTGAAGCTCACTTCAAAGCTTTTGTCACCAACCAGCAGACCAACTTATTCTCTGTATGGGCTTTTCTTCAAGGGAGAACTTGAATGTGAATATTGATTTATACACAGGCAAGTGATAATGGGTGTTTATTGAACTGTACATTTTGACAGCTTATATAACTATGGATAGGCGTCCAAAAAAATCTTGGGGTTATGTTTAAGATATTGAGCTTTTTTTGTGTGAATGTGCATGTTGTACCATTTTATATTATATCTTTTTATATGTTGCGTAAGGGAAAAACAAATGTTACGGTGACTGAATGTGAAGACTGTATTTGTGTCTCCCTCTCTGTGTGTCTGCAGGCTCACCTGGTGGCGGCCTTTGAGAAGAGCTTGAGTAACATGACCTGCCGCCTGCAGAGCCTCACCATGACTGCGGAACAAAAGGTACAAGAGCTTAGTCCTGAATTTGAAATATACTGTATGTGAACTTCAAGGCAAAAAGATTACAGGGAGGAGAAATTATTCAAAACATTTTGACATTTAACATTGAAATAGTGCAGTGGAAAGTAACAATGTGGAGGTCGGCGGTTGCGGATTAATGGATATTTTTATCTTTTAATGTTCAGTTTCTGACTCATGTGAAAGGTTTTCTTCTGAAGTTTTTAACTAAAGGTTTTTCATATTAAAGTTTGTTGAATTTTTCTCTAACTTTTCTTTTCAGTTTTATTTTTTTCTTTACAGCCAGGTAAAAGTATAACATGCAAGGCTTCGGCATATTCCATGAACCTAAGGCCCTAAATCCAATTTCAAGTCAGTGTATTCTCCAAAAGTGCATTTCTCCTGCATTTATCTGCACACATGTCTATTTTTCTCCTTTTTTTTTACATTGACTTTTTTTTTTACCAACGAGAGGTTTCAGGAGAACTTGAATGACGCTGAAGCACTGATCACAGGGCAGCAGCAATATGTTCAAAGATATATCCCTACCACAAATGATGAATACTTCCCTCTGTTCACACACCCACACACACACATACACAATGCTGACAAGCCCTGGCAGCTTTTTAATCCTCTATAAATTAAAACAGACTGGGATCTAGTGGGATGCCTTTGTTAAACAAGGCTGTCCCAACTTTTAATTAAAGTGGAAACCCTATCTGCAGCCCTCAGTGGGTTTTCGGGCAATGCAGAATAGGAGACTCCCTCTATCTGATCGTGTTGGTTCGACAGAGTAGAGGTTTTTTATTCCAAGCAGGTGGTGCTGGGGTTGGGGCAAATCCACTGGGAGACTCCTATCTTCTTCCAAATACCCTCCCTTCACAAGTGCCTCTTCTTCCCTTCTACAGGAATTAAGAATCCAGTGACGAAGCTCATGTGTTAAAAAACTGTCTCTCTTTCTCCAGGAGTCTGAGTTGGTTGAGTTGAGGGAGACGATAGACATGCTGAAGACCCAAAACACAGATGCCCAGACAGCCATCCAGGTGGCGCTCAACGGCCCTGACCACCTACACAAAGGTAATGAAGAAACCTGCAGGGGATGTTGGACCAAACCAAAAAAGTCTCAAATCATCTGATGTTTTGAGGCCTTAAATTCCCTTTTTTTTGCAGAATTGGCCCCAGCGGAAACTAAACCCCTAATACTTCAGGTGTTTGTTCTGCATAGGTCAGCTTTGGAAAGCTCTGATTGGTCAGAGAAACAGCCTGAATCAGATGTGTAATCAATTTTGTGAAATTACCTTTTCAAGTGTCCAGCAGCTTTTCAAGCAGAGCCCAACATTGCTGAGCACTATTTAACTTTTTACTGTTTATGGTCCACATTTTTTCTGCAAAAGCCATTCAATATATTTACATTCAGTAAATATCTCACTATATAGTGTTTTTTTATTGTTAATGATGGAGTCTGACTTTCCCACACTGGCTACACATTTACAGGCTCATGGGTTTCACAGGAAAATATATGCATGTAATCCAGTGTAATTTTATGGCATTAATAAAACACAGGCTGGCTTTTATTCTGAAGTAGTAACAAGAAATGCAATACATTTGTCAAAGAGGTTAGAACCATGGACGCAATATAAGAGCTGTGTAGAGCACTGCTGCTTGGCCTCCCTTCTGATTCTGCCCAGTGGTCACTCGTGAATCAACCAGGACTGAAATGTTAAGGATTCTAACTTTAAAGTATAATATATATTTAATAATAATATCAGCCGAAACATGGACACGGATCAGCATTGTGGGTGTGTCTCAACTTTTCACTACTCTAAGAAAGACTTTGTCTGTCATTTTTAGACCTGCGAATTAGACGGCAGCACTCATCAGAAAGCATGTCCAGTATCAACAGCGCAGCCAGTCACTCCAGCATGGGCAGTCTGGGCAAGGACGCTGAAGACAAAAAGAAGAAGAAGAAGAGCTGGGTAGGTGGACAAACTAAAGAAACAGCCAGTATTGTGAGACAAAAGCTGCAAAGAAAGGTTGAGTCAAAAAGTGGACCAAAAAATAAAAAGCAAAGACATCTCAGATATGAACTGCTCAACTGTTCTTCTGTTCAAACGGCCAGAAGATATAAACGGCAAACAGCAGGTCCCTCCCACACATAAAAACAATTCTGTAAATAACTCAACAGCTTCACTGTGCTACTTGGATTTTGAATTGGATGTCAGTGTACCCTACAGGTTATGCAACTCGTCATCTCAAACCTTTCCATTCAGTTGCAGCAGACACCAGAATCCTTATATTTTTACATTTAGTTTTCAAGTCATTGTTTAGAAGGGGGATTTGGTGGTGAAAAGTCTAATTCAAATTCATATGAATTATTCAGTGGCAGTTATGCTAGTTCAAATATACTCTATATGTCTGCATTCAAAGATTAAATGTCTTCCAAAAATGAAGGCATTTCTGTGGATCTATGAAATAAAGCTTATTGTACTGTTGCAACCACTGAAATCAGCTAAATCCCTAAAATGGTAAAGGGAGAATGCATCAAATGTTCTGAATATACCTGCATATAGCTCAGGAGGACTGAGTTTGGTCGCGACTGCTCTTTGTTTAATCAAAACTCCCAATCCAAAGTAATATGATAATTTCTGCTCCAAATGACAATACGTTTTATATTGCTATTTGTACTTACACTCTTCTTCCTTCTTTCATCCCGTGTGAAACTGGTGTGATGGTGGGTGGTTGTGGGGCTGTAGAAGTGAGTCAACCCTATGAATAACTGGTTGGTCACTTACCTTCAAGATCCAAAAGTGTTTATTTGGGTTTGGACACTTTTGAGGTTGGAGGTAGAGCATGTTCAGATTCTGAGAGGTCATCTGCTCGATCCTAAAATCACATTCACCTCTTGCTTAAAGGGGAACTCCGGTATTTTTAAATATGGGTCCTATTTTTCTGGGGTTTAAATGACTAATAGTTAGCAAAAGTTTTGAATTGGTCCACTAGATTGCCTCTGTCACCATCCAATGGCTGCAACGTAATCCTTTAGGGCAATTGAGCCTGTGAAATGTCTGTGTCCCAAAGGATTACGTTGCAGCCGTTGCTCTGCCTCTGGTAGAGGCGATCTACTGGACCAATTCAAAAACCTTTGCTAACTATTAGTTGAGACCCCAAAATTAGGGCCCAGGTTAAAAAATACCTATTCCCTCTAACGCTGTCACAGTTTGCCATCATACCCCCGTTGCTAGGTGACAGTGCTGGGATGGTGTCAGTTGAGTGGCTGAGGTGTCATCCAGCAGTGAGGGCTATCAGAGGGTCGAGCAGAGGAGTCAACCTCCCTGCAATTATTGCTTGAGACACTCTTCAAATTTCACATACAACAGCATGCAAATGAGGTTGGAGAGAAGCGAAGTGGATACGGAAGTTCAGCTTGAAACCAGAACATTGACTGTCCAGAGTTTATAGAGATGCTGGTTGAATCTATGTGGCAAAGTGCTTTTTAGGGTTCTTAATCCCTCAGTTACTCAACAGGATTGGGTAGTTTGAAGGTCTAAAAGGACATGGAAAATTCACTTTAATCTTTTTTTTGAAAAACAGCAACTTTGTTTCTTTGGTGGCTCAGTTTTCTTATGTCCAGGATGTACTTGCACCTGTTTTAGGGTTGCAGTCGAGCCTTGGGCATTTGCTTTATGCAATACCCGTCTCGTATTTCCCTTTCTGCTGAGCGCTATGTCCAGAAATACCCACAAATCAAGGCAAAAAAAGCCAAATTATCTCATAATGCACATCCCCGATCATTAAAGCTCTCTCCTCTTCCTCTGCCCTTCTCTCTGATTTCACTGTTCTTTGCTTCACTCTACAATAGCAGCTCAGTGTCCCTGGCTGGAGAGCTGTTATTTGCTGCAGCCCCTTGAGTCAGACAGATGATACATTAGAAGTTCCGTCTCAGCCAAAGAGTGCAGAGCCAGAGCCAGTTTTCAGCTTCTCTGCTGCAATGCAAAACGCCTGCCCTTGAAATGAAACACATGCTAACAGCCCAGTAGTTCACCACTGAGAGTGACACCCTAGCCTGCCATTCTAAATGAGACTCCCAAAAAATTCAAGTCGAGCTCATGAATACAAATCAATCCCTTATTTAAGAAGCAATTAATTATTCATTTGCATAAATTCTTCCTCGGCACACACATGGGTGGAGAACTGATGTCACTGAGAAGTAACCTGAAGAGTGAGCAGAAAAGCAGCAGGTCATGCTGACGGAGTGGCACCAGAAGGATGGCTTAATGAATAGGTCGAGTCCTTCAATAAGGGACGGACTTTGTGCCAGCGAGCATCAGACTTGAAGAAGTAGCTTCAAGCAGGACACGGACTCAGGGTTGCTTCTCTGTAGCTGCTATCAGACCTCTAACCTCCATGTGGAAGGTGGCACAAATGTCCGCTCAGAGACTCAGAAAGTGTTGTATTATTGTTCAGCATGCACTCATAACTGTAACCATTAGTAAACATCAGGCAGGCTTCAATACATAGCATGTTTTGAATCCTAAAATTGTGAGGACTATCATTAAAGGCCTTTAACACTAACTAGTTAATAAAATAAAATTCATGAAATGAAATAGATACATAAAAGGAAAAATAAATATATATATAACGATGGGATAATACAAGACAACTATTAGTTTATAACAACATAAAAACAAAACAAAAGGACATGGTGGCAGTAAGTGGGTTATAAGTACGTGTGAGTGTAAACTGTCCTAATTGTGTTTCTCTTGTTGTGGCAGAAGTGACAAGTTTAGCAGAATTTTCTATAGCTGTTTATCCTGCTCAGGGTGGCAGGGGAGCCTTTCCCAGAATGCACTAGACGGTGTTGTAAAATGTACTGTGTCTGTGCTCTGGTTACCTGTTGATTTCATGCAACATTTGTCTAACATGCTTACTGTCTATGCTCGTTTGGTGCCGCTTACTGTGCTTATACGTTAGATCTTGTAAACAATATGCACTAAACTACCATATAAAAAAAAATGTATAATCTTAAGTTCAAACCCAAAATCTAATTATGTAATATGAAATGCCCAAAGAGCTACAACTCAGGCTAGTTCTCCCCTAAAGTCACAATTTACAAAAGGCAGAAAGCATCTTCAGATTGCTTCTATTGTGAAACCAACAGTCCAAAACTGTCGTAAACAACAAAGAAAATCAGCAAATCTTCACATTTAAGATGCTGGAATGTTTGACTTTTCATTTTTTTTAAATGACTAAAACGATTAATCGATTATCAAAATAGTTGGCGTTTCCTTTTAATTGATTAACTGACTCATCATAGCAGCTCTATTCTCAAGTAAAGTTTTTCCTCACCATTTTTTATTGATTATCATTGATTATTGCAGCTAATGTCTCATGAGTTTAACAACTGCTTCTCATGCTTGTCATGCTGCTAAGCATTTTGGGAAAGCATTCATTTTTTAAACGGCAGACACCCATGTTTCCTTTCAAAGGGTGTACAACATGTAGAGATAATTCTGGCTGTGAAGACCCCTCACCAGAATCATAGTAATCATCATCATTACCATCATCTTCGCAACAGCAATAGCTGTATTAGGTAAAAGTGCTCAGCAGCGTTTAGCTTTTATCCACAGAGGGTCTGTGGTGAGCGGGAGTGTGTGTTTGCGTGGCTTAACGTTGGGTGTGTTTTGCATCTTCAGGTGGCTGATTCCATCCCGGCTCAGGTCAGTGGCTCCCAGTGTGTCTTCCATGTGTGTGCTGTGTTATTCCTCATCAATCCCTTCTTCGCTCCCTCATTTGTTCCTCCTTTTTCCCCTCTCAGAGCAACCTCTTCTTTCCCCTTTTTCTGGAAACGTCCGCATGGATACGGCAACATACCCTGCCCCCTTGTTCTTCCCTCCTCTTCCTCCTCTCTTGTTCATTTTGATTGCCTGTTCAGCCATCATTTTTAGGGTCATTAAAAAGCCTGCCCCCCTCTACTACTTTCATTTTCATCTCTACTTACGGCCTTGCTTTTTGCCTCCCTCTTTACCTAAACCAGACAGTGACCGTTGCTTGGAAACAGTATGGAGTGAATTCCTGATCTGGCAAGATGTGATGTCACCAGAGCCCATCTCTTATAGGAACTGACATGTTGTGATAGTGATAGTGACGTATTTGCTCTTGTGTATTTGTGTTATCTGTCTTGCAGTTACGCAGCTCCTTCAAGCAGGCATTCAGCAAGAAGAAAACCAAATCCCAGTCAGCCCACGACGAGATGGAGGAGATGATTGACTCGTTGCCGTCTTCGCCTAAACTGCAGCACGACAACAGGCAAGGCAGCCTCGCCACGCTGCATTCTTCGCCCTCCACCACAGAGTGAGTTTACATGTGCATCTCTTACATTGTGCATAAATCACTACATACAAAAAACTATTTGTTTTACAGTTGGTTGTTTTATTCCTTTTTCTTCATGTCTAATTATTTTCCCATTAATTTATTTTGCTTTGTTTTCACAAATTTCTGTTAATCCTCACCTCACCTTTCTTTGACCTCTTTTCCGACCTCTCTGCTCATCGTCTTCTTTAACGTCTCTCCACCTGCTGTAGAAAGTGCGTTTGCGATAGCAAGTCCTCCCCCATTTGGATGACAAAGAAAAAGCAAAACGGTCATGTGGTCTACAAGCACAGATCTCGGTAATAGGCGCAGTGTGGCATGCTCCATGCAGGGAGTGTGTGTGCAGTGGGGTGTGTTGGAGTGACTTTCTTCTGCATCTTAATGCCATGAACAACTCGGCATGTCGAAGGGTGATGATCTCTCTGGTTCACAAACTGAACCAGGACCTCTGAAGGGTCCAGTTCAAAAAGTATCATTTGTCTGAATAAAAGGTGAAAAGGATTAGCAGTAATAATGTTCTTACTCATACCAGACTGACTTGGCTCTGTAACAGCAAAGATGCTTTTCTCAGGGGCAGAGCATGTGGACATGTCTTTGTTTTTTTCACACAGTGAGCTACACGAGTGTAATTCCTGTTGGGTTTTTGAATTAGCGAAACAGCATTTAATCCTAGTTATTGTATTAGATCTCTGCCTGTTAATTATGAAAATAACTGCAACATGATGATGGGACTATTACCACAGCACTTACTGTATATCCCACACTGAAAAGGTCTTCAATATAACTTCAGCCACTTTTAAATTATATCTGTCTTTGACCTATCAGATTGATTGGCTGATTATTGCAAATGGGAAGGATTTGCTCTCCCAAATGTCCTAGTTCCCCATTCACCGTCATGTTGTACCTGCCTGTGCAGTTTTCAGCACTGACTCCAGCTTCCCTCTCAACTTCAGCTCTCTTGTTTCCTTTCAGTGTGTATTTGTTCTCTCCATATTGTGTGTGTTTGGTATAATCATCAAGGTGACCACCCTTCCCTTCTCCCTGTGTGTAATCCCGGTTGCAGGCTGTGTGAGTGCACCGAAGCCGAGGCGGAAATTGTCCTGCAGCTGAAGAACGAGCTGAGGGAGAAGGAGCTCAAGTTGACAGACATCCGCTTGGAGGCACTCAGCTCCGCCCACCACCTGGACCAGATCCGAGAGGCCATGAACCGCATGCAGGTGAAATCGCGCTCTCCAGCTAAACGCAGGTCAAGCTTATGCTGACTGACCTGGGGGCATCTATTTGTGTTTGACACAGATCAAACTGGAGCAGCGTGAACAATTGCCCATTTGTCAGGACATCACGGTGGTGAAGAACTCATATCTAAATATTACATTAAAATCAGCTTTAGTTCTGTTTGCCCAACAGGAAGGAGTTTGTCTTGTCATCAGTCAGAAGACGTCAAAGAAAGAAACACCTTTGGTTGTGCTACAGTTTTTTCTTTTCTGCACAGGCTCAGAGAGGCAAAACGTCCCTCTGTCTGTCCAATTTATTTGGGCTAAAGTGGTGTGTTCTTGCCTACAGGCACTGGAGTATGACAGCTACCAGTTAGGCAGTTAACAATGCATTCAGTGGGTTAGTCATGGATGGCTCACAGGGCACCAGGGGGCACTAGGAGGGCTGAAGGCAAACTTGCTGATTTTATACACAGCTATTACATTATAGTTCATGATATTGTTTCAGGCCTTCATTCTCCTTGGGGGGTCAGGAAAATCTTATACCTCTTTTCTCCCCATAAGTTCCAGGAACTATGGAACCAGAGGAACTCATCTCAGGAACTCCAAGTCACTAAACCCATCAAAGATAGTTCACTTTCACACAATAAAAACATGCAACAATAAGGAAGTCAATTTTACTTATAGTATTAAAGGAATAGTTACAAAAAATAATAATTTTTAAATATGTAAATATATTTTTTTGCTTTCTTGCCAAGTTAGATGAAAGGATTGATACCACTCTCATCCATGTCCGGTAAATATGAAGCTGGAGCCAGTATTTGGTTAGCTTAGCTTAGCTTAGCTTAGTGTAAACACTGTAAATGGGACTTTGTCAGAAGGTAACAAAATCCACCTACCAGCACCTCTAACACTCAGAAATCAACACGTTATAATAATGACAACTGGCTGTTTTAAGGGGGTATTATGTGCTGGACTATTTCTTGGTCAGGACCAGTAAAGGTCAAGAAATATTCTGGCACAAATCCCTCTAAGCTGCTGTTTTCCACTTTGTTTTGTAAACTAGTTATAAGATATAACATGTTAATTGGTGATTAAGTGGATTTTTGTTGCCTTTGGACAGAGCCGGGCTAGCTGTTCCCCTTGTTTTCAGTCTTCATGCTAGGCAAAGCTAACCCATTGCTGGCTCCAGCTACAAATTTACCATTCAGACCTGATAGATGTTTCAATCTTCTTATCTGCCAGTCTCTACCAGAAAGCTAATGAGCGTATTTCCCAAATTATTAAACCATTCCCTTAGTCTGAAAGTCGGACATCTCATTTTTTCAAAGAGTAACACAAGGAAAAAGGAGGAAATAGGATATTATGGCTTGTCAGCGAGCTTCCCAGCTATCACTAAGCACACTGAGCCAGTTACTGGCTATTAAGAAATTACTTAAATTTCTCAAGTTTAAATAAGCTGTCAAGGTGATCACAAATCAGAAATGTGGAATGAAATGGTTTAATTGCCCGTAAAGCTGAATAAAAAGATACAATGTGAAGTTTTCTCTCTGCAAATACACGTTATTATAGAATTCTTATTGATGCATTGCAATGAGACACCACCCTTAAGTTCAAAGTATAATGTTCAGAGGTACTGCGTCATTTCATTTTCTTAAAAGAAGCACTTGTTCAAAGAATATGCCCATAAATGTCTCAATGGATCTTGGTGGATGTGGATTGCCTTGTCTGTAGAAGCCTATAGTCTCCTCTCAGATCTGGGGATCATGTAAGGCTCCCTATCTGAGACTTACCCTTCAGTACAAAGAGAGCTTTAAAGATCAAAAAGCCGCTTACAGCCCATAATTCCAATAATACTGATTCAGAATAACAACAGTGGCCAGACTGCATGCAGGAATATTACCATTTGCTGTTTGAGCAATGTATTACTCAGTGCCACCAGAGCCTTTGAATGCACTTTCTGTTAGATTTGGTCTCATTTTTCACTCTTTTGTCAATAAACAGAACGAGATTGAGACGCTGAAAGCGGAGAACGATCGCCTCAAGTCCAGCGGCAACGCCACGCCAACAGCCACGCCCATCAAGACAGCCCGGCCGCCCTCCGAGACCTCCAGCACGTCCTCGTCCTCCTCGCGTCAGTCCTTGGGGCTGTCACTCAATAATCTCAACATCACTGACACCATCATGTCAGGTCAGTTCAGTGTCCGCTCTGGTGTCAGCAGCACGTTGATCTGAAGTGTTTGTGTGAACCAGCAACTTTATGTCTAGGCAAACCAAAACTAATACATCTCAGAATGTTTTCACTGGCCAATCAGAACCAAGTATTCAACAGAACTCCCCTGGAAACATTTAGCTGGCTTTTTTTTCTTTCAAGGTTGGCAGGTGTATTCAGCTATTAAGAATTAAACCTCCAAGCATGGTAAGGGTGCTCCAATTGATCGTCCACCAATCATTTTTGGCCGTTAGTTGAAGTAAATAGTTTGATCAGTGGTCTGTATAAAGGCCGATCAGAATAAATAAACCGTCAATTCATGATACTTAGTCAGCTCTACATTTTAATTCCTAATAAACAATGTTGTTAAGAATAGTTAAATGAATAAATAATGCTACACCATAAAGCCTAAATAGAAGGCTTTAAATAGACTCAGTGATTGTATCGGCCGATACTGCTTCCTGCAATCCATGATCGATGATCAGCTCCAAAAATCCTGATCAGAGAAAGTATGGTATTGTAAGTGCCATGTTCTTATGACAAGTTTTTTTCTGTGGCATCAAGTTGGATTAGCTCGCTCCGTACATGCCTCAACAAATGGGAGAGAATTTTGTTTACGGAGTGAAATGATCCGGAGGAGCCGCATGAAATGATGAAATAGCTGCACTCTCTACTGCGAGGGCTCAGACCACAGCACACACACACACACACACACACACACACGCACGCACACACACACACACATACACATACACATACACATACACACGCGCGCACACACACACACACACATAAATGAACGTGCTGTAAAATCTCTCCAGGCTTGCGCCGTTTGAGAAGTGAAAGAGTTTTGTCCCTCTCACTTGTCCTGTAATTAACATAGAAGGCGCAGCCCTCTCCGAGGACTTGGGCCCTCGTTAATTGATGGGGGGATGAGCCGAGAGCAGTGACGCGTGGGAAGATGAGTGGGCCAACAGGCCGTTATCGCCGCAACACAGAGCCCTCAGCTAAGGGAAGCCAGCCAAATACAAAGTAGCCCCTTCCCTCTCCAAAATGGAGTCTGGGGAAAGGCGAATGAAGAGAATTGTGTAGTGGGAGTTGTTGTCAAAGGTTAAAGGTGGCAGGAAACAAAACAAATAAGTCAAACTGCCCAAAGTACAATGTTTCTCTATTTACTGCAGTTTTTGTTTACTTTGCGCTCTGCTAGTAGTAGTCCCTCATAGTTAAAACTCCTATAATCAGTATTTTTATTTTAACAATGGATGACATAAAAGCTGTCACTCACAGTGACCAACCCACAGAGAATTATCAATCACCTCTGCAGTTTTCCACAGCTCCACAGAGAGTTGTGGCTTCTTTCAGCTCATTGTTTTGGTTTCCCAGCCGGTTCTGGTTGACTCTCACCGCTCTCATAACCTGGTTTCTGGGAGCAACAGACAGCTGTTTTTAGAGGAAAACCCAGACAAATTAAGATATGGCTAGCTGGAGAACATAGTGGAGCTTTTAGCAGTTAAAGAGCCACATATTTTTCTCAGGAGTTGGTGCAGACCAAAAATAGAGCTATTTTAGACTAGTTTATATTGGACATTCTCCAGGTGGCCAGAAACCTCCAAATAAAAATGATGCTCCTTGTCTTTTGGATGTTTAAATAGTCAACTGTTAGCTAAGTTTGTCATATCAACTTAAAAGGTGATAATATGTCAGTGTTATGTTTACTGTTGGTTTCTGCTGCCCCTGAGCAACAAAAAAAATCAGTTATTGCAGGTTTAAACATGTTAACTTAGCAAAGCCAGATATAGAGACTAGCATAATTTAGAGAATAAGAAAAGTGAAAAATGACTAAATCTGATAAAATATGATAATTTTGGTGAAACTTGACAAGCTAAAACTCCAGATACTCAATCCTTTGAAAAGAATTGTGATATTTGTTAACTGATGACCAGAAGAAGAACTCTGTTTCAAATATGTTTGCCTTCCCTTCTGTTGCTGCTGGTGGACAATGACAGAAATGTATTTTATTTTATTATTATTTTGTATGGTTTCATGCTGCTGCAATGTGATGTCATTTATCAACCTCTTACTAAATGTTCAAATACCTCAGATGAACCTCTTCCTATTGAAGGATTTTCCATTATGACTAATTTGTCTAAAAATAATCTTTGTCTCTCTCCCTCAGATTGTCCATTAAATTTTGTAACACACAGTAGTTCTTAAATTATCATTCTGTGCACTCACTAGTAAACGCTCTGTATGAAAACATCGATTAAAAGTAAAAGTAATTATCACATGAAAGAAACCCATTAGCTATCTTTTTGTGTTTTTCCATTTCCAGCTTTAATTTGCCAGCAGGCAGTTTGTTTATAATGAATCAAGGCTCTGATGGATTAAAGTTGGCCGTGTTTCCTAACAGAAAGTTTTGTTTGCAGATATTCTGCTTGATGACAGCTACGAGGGCAATCTACGCAAAGAGGGCCGAAGTGTGCGAATAGTGGTTACCATCAGCAGTAGTCCCAAAACCACCAAGGTTAGTGGCTGTACATTTGACATGATTTCTCTCTTCCTCCTGCCTTTAATCTTATTTGTTCTGACTCCTGCTGTTTTAATGAATTCGACAACTCCTCAGGGTACACAAAGCCAAGAGTACCTGATTGGGTCTATAGGTGTGAGTGGGAAAACCAAGTGGGATGTCCTGGATGGAGTCATCCGACGCCTCTTCAAGGTAATCAGAAAACTGCTCATAGGTTCAGGACAGTTGTTTAGGCACATAATACATTTCTTTTTTACTCCAGACACTTTGGCTATAGATTTTTAGATTGACAGATTTGTATTTGCTGAGGAAGGTTTCTAACTGAGTTAAATGACCCGGAAGGACTCAAGTGGCAGCCTTGATAAGAGCTGGTCAAATTCTTTAAATGCTAAAAAATGGTACTTTAATGCTTCCTTTTTTAAAATCTCATGTAGCATAGGGTACCTTAACCACAATTCCTTTCAGCAGCAACATTTAAAGCGACCATGGATAGGCCCATATATATTTAAGGTTCCACTTGAGTGCCTGGAATTGTATTTTGTATGCAACATCCTACCCATGGATAAAGGCATACTTTTGTTTTGTTTTTATTAGCCGAATCTTCTGAAACTTAGGAGAATTATATACCTACAAAAAATAGAATGCACACCTGAATGTATGACAGGTGCACCGGAGGAAACCTTGAATAAAACTGAAAAAACTCCTGCACATTGTTTCTGCTGCTGCTAGTATATTCATTTATTTACAATGTTTTGTTCTCCTTCATTTCCATCAGGTATATGAAATTATATAAACATAATACATTTGAAATTTTGTAACATTATAAAACAGAAGAAAGCAGTTGTTTTTTATTTTCACCATTATCAGCTGGTGTGGGTTTTGTGTGTAAAGAGTATTGTGTAAGACACACACAAAGAATCACAGCCTATATTAAAGCATGATCAGTAGTGCAGTTCTTTTTCTCCCTCCCTGCAGGAGTATGTGTTTCGTGTGGACCCTCTAACCAGCCTGGGTCTCAACTCAGACAGCATCGTCTGCTACAGAATGGGCGATGTGGTTCGCTCCCACGCGTCCGAAGTGCCTGAGCTGCTGCCCTGCGGCTACCTGGTGGGCGACAGCAATGTCATCAAGGTCAACCTCAAAGGTATGGCAGCAAGGAAACAAGTTCTGAAAGTTTCTTTTTCAGGACTACAGCTGATGTAGAAACCAGGTTTGGATTCTCAAGGAAACTGTTTTGAAGTAGAGAAATGTAAATTAACTTGAACCTCCTTTAACAGTCTAATATAAAATATAACTACATTCATTTGAATTCTTCCTATTATCCATCCTATTCCTTCCCTCCTCCCTTGCTTCCTCTTCCTAGGTGTGAAGGAGAACAGTATAGACAGCCTGGTGTTTGACGCGCTGATTCCGAAGCCCATCATCCAGCGGTACCTCAACCTGTTGATGGAGCACCGTCGCATCATCCTCTCAGGACCCAGCGGCACTGGCAAGTCCTTCCTGGCCACCAAGCTGGCAAAGTACATCATCTGCCAGATGGGGCACGAGGTGACTGAGCACAACCTGGCCAGCTTCAACGTGGACCAGAACTCCAGCAAGGTAGGGAGACGGATTCAAACATAATGGCGGTTTGAAGTGTTCTCGTGCATTGTGGAGATTTGAATTTGAATTTCCATTTTTAGTGTGTTCACTCTCACCCAGTCCACCTTTTCTCAGTAGCATTGTGGTCTACATTCTGCTACTGAGTATGTCTTAATTGGTCTCTCTGCCTCTTTTGCCCTGGATATCTCCCTATATGATGACTGAATGCCAAAATAGCAGCTCTAGAAAAACAAAACACCTTTACGCTTTTATTCTGATCGACTGACTCTACAAGCTGACATTTTCCTCTGATGTTTAATGCATATAATAAAAGATACTACTGTCATTTAAATAATGGGCTCCAGATTATGACCAGCAGCTGTTTTTGATGTTACGAGCAGTCAGAGACATTGTCCAGAGGCCGAAAGGCCTGAACAGGACTTCACATACATGTAATACATGTAAGCAGTAAATGTCAAAGGTTGGCTGTTAATGAACTCACAAAATGAAACACCATTTTGAGAAATGGGATTTTAATTTTAATTAACACAAACAAAAGGTAGCAGGGACTCCGATTATTTTGCTCCCTGTGAGCTATCATTTATCAAACCTACACTTTCTTTTGTTTACATTCACAAGTATCGCATCCAAATGAAAAGCCTTTAACGCTTCCGTCCCCAGGACCTGCGCCAGTACCTGTCCAACCTGGCAGAACAGTGTAACTCTGAGGAGACAGACACAGAGCTCCCCACTGTGGTCATCCTGGACAACCTCCACCATATTGGCTCCCTCAGTGACATATTCAACGGCTTCCTCAACTGCAAGTACTACAAATGGTGAGTCTAGAATGCATTGTATTAAAAGATCTAATCATTACTGGCCTAACAGCAGTTCTTTAGTGGAGCAGCTTGGTTTTGACTGTAAATAATTACACGTGTTGTTGTCTTTGCCTCCTCGCAGCCCTTATGTTATTGGGACCATGAATCAGGGAGTTTCCTCCTCTCCTAACCTTGAGCTGCACCACAACTTCAGGTCTGTGGCACACACTTTAACCAGAACCGTGCTGAAATGTCACAGTTTGAACTCTGGTACAGTCTACCAAAATAGTGGGGTGTTGGTGATTTCTATAAGTTAGCATATTTATTCGATATGATATTGTTTGCAATGTGTACAAATGGTATTCCACAGAGTTTATTTGCTTTGCATCATCTCACCTGTCAGATAATGTGTTTGATGTCAGTTCTCTGTCAACGTGTTATTTCTCACTGATTGCAGTCTCAAGGCGTTCTTCCACAGGGAGAGCTGTGATTGCAGTCTCTTGAATAATTACTGTTGTTAAATGAAAATTAATTGATGATAATGCATGTTCTGAGTGAGGATCATTTCTGCTTGGCTGATGATTTGGAATATATATTTTGACATTAGGTAAAACTTATCATGACCCAGACATTCATTTATTATAAATGTATTATTGTAAAGTGAAATAATCCTCAAACTCTTTATTATGACAGTAAGAATGTCTTCTAATATGAGCCGCATTGATGAGAGGTTTAATGTTGACGTGATTTATGAGCTCCCCTGCGCCTGTTTCACCATTGATCATCTGTCCTGTCGTAGGTGGGTGCTGTGCACCAACCACACCGAGCCGGTCAAAGGTTTTCTGGGTCGTTTTCTGCGGCGGAAGCTGATAGAGACGGAGATACGTAAGAACTCGCGCAGCAATGACCTGATCAAGATCATCGACTGGATCCCCAAGACCTGGCAGCACCTCAACAGCTTCCTGGAGGCACACAGCTCCTCCGATGTCACCATAGGTCAGACACACACACACACTCTGTCTCTTGTGCTTGTTTTGTTAGAGTTAGACAGATACCCAACCCTTTATGATGGCACTCCACTGAACACGCTAATATTGAGTTTATGATCATTGAATATTGTGAGTTTGGTGACCTTGTTCGATGTTTGCGTGTTTTGAGAGGCTGCCCCGTGTCTTTGGTCTTTCACTCATCACCTGGGCTCTCTTGTCCCTGCAGGCCCCCGCCTCTTCCTGTCCTGTCCCATGGATGTGGAAGGCTCTCGGGTTTGGTTCACGGACCTGTGGAACTACTCCCTGGTCCCCTACCTGCTGGAGGCTGTCAGGGAAGGGCTTCAGGTACAATACCAAAAGCTATGAATTTCCAATAGCCACAACAATTCTTTTGAAATTAAACAGACTACAAGTATTCTACATAATGGGTACTTTTACTTTGAGCTTTACCTGAGTCAGACTGTGGCTGGCACAGCTGTTTAAATGATAGGAGATGAGTAATCACCACACTCTCTTCACTTCACACATCACAAGATGCACATATGTGAATGAAAACAGAAGGTGAGTTTGGACTCCTATTAGTTCCTGCACACATAACCTACCACTTAGTGCTGGTTATTGTGATTGCACCTTTATAGGAATATCAGACCCGGATTCAGAAAACTGCCAACAGCAGTCGCTGACAAGCAGACTTTCTCCCCATGTTACCAAAAACCAAACCTTTTTTTTCTTTACACAGCTATATGGCAAAAGAGCAGCATGGGATGATCCATCCAAGTGGGTGAACGACACATATCCATGGAACGCCGCCTCACTGCAGCAGGACGGCCAGTCGCTGCTCCAACTGAGGCCGGAAGACGTTGGCTACGAAGGCTATAGCTCGTCAAAGGAGGGAGCCTCGTCCAAGCAGGTGTCTCAGAGTGACACCGAGGGAGACCCACTGGTGAGGAGACCCACACTAAACAACACACAACCTTTGCACAAACACAAAGGCGCGCACACACACACACACACACACACACACACACACACACACACACTGGAGGATGAACTATTCAGGGAGCGGAGAGAGCGAGGGAGAGAAAGAGAGAGAGAGAGAGGAGAGAGAATTAATTACTATTTGGTGGGTTATTGCAGCCCAAGAGGAATTAAAGGGTAGTCATCCAAAAACAGGCTTGATTTAGCAAGTGTGTGTGCATGTGTGTGTGTGTCCGTCTGTCCAGGCAAGACTATTTTGCGCGCAGGTGTGCCAAGGCTCATTTCAGGAACGTTGAAGCAATGCACCAGCTGCAGCAGCACTAGTGCATTATTTAGAACATTAGCTCCGTTGCAGGGATGAGAAGTTGTGCAGTTTTATTGTGGTGATTTACCGCAAGGTTTTAAAAGCACTTTTCACCACATGTAAAGTACAAAGACAAAGTCAGCAATCATTAGACTTTGGTTTTTTAATAGATGAGAAGACACACATTTGAAAAAAGTAACTACTACTAAAAACTACTAATTACTTTTTTAAAAACTACAAAAATAATAGTACTTTATATTGTATGTCTTCTGTGTTCCTCACTCTCTGTTATTAAGAGGTTTCTCTGTTTGTTTGTTGCCTTTTCAGATGAACATGCTGCTACGACTGCAGGAGGCAGCTAACTACTCCAGCACGCAGAGCTGCGACAGCGACAGCACCAGTCACCATGACGACCAGCTGGACTCCTCGCTGGAGTCGGCGCTATGAGACCCAAGAGCTGGGAGACACCGAAATCCCCTTGGACGACCACCAGACACCCCTATAGTGCACAGATGTATGATATATGAAAAGTTTTATTATCCGAAATGGTATACCAGCCATTTTAAAGAAACCCCCTTTTTTTACATAACAACGGTGCAATATTAAATCAAATTATTGTATGTTTTAAAGAGCAGTTAGCCAACTTGGTCCTCAGTGGTCAAAATGACAAACAATCATACAAGTTGGATCCGTTATATTTTAAACACATAAAATAGTAAGTTCAGCTAGTATTTTTTTAACTTAACTAATGTATAACATTTTAGAATACAACTTTTCATATATATATATATATATATATATATATATATAGGCGTGACATGTCTGATAAGGGACAGTAGTTCCTCTTGAAGTTGACTTCCAAGGAGTAAATCACATTTGTGCTCAGCCATGATGAGTTACAGATCACATTATTTTAACTTTTGGTGTGCATGTCAAAAAAAAGAGAAAGCCGACGTGACAAAACTGGACTTTTCTTTCTTTTTTTAAATTCCGGATATATCTTCAGATGTTTACAATGGGGTGGGGAGAATTCTGTTTATGTCTTTCCTTGTTTACAGAGGTGCTTCTCACACAGACACACACACACACACACACACACAGACTCACACAAATGCACTTACACACAGGCAGCAGGAGGACACTGTCCTTTAATCAGAGGCTTTAATTGGTTCAAGCCCCCATGTGACCAACAGCCCAGCCTGCCGAAGTGTCCTTGAGGAAGGCACTACTTATACCACCTGATTGTGACCTCACTTATTGAGGGAGGCAACTAGTAAGAGGAGAATCAAGCAGTGTTTTCCATGTGATGTAATGCCCTCTGCTGGCCACAATGGAGGCTCTCAGCTCTAAGAAAACAGTGGCCGGAAACAGATTTTCTTTACAATTTTGTCACAGCTCCATCTGATTGTTTTGGTGCTCCAGTGGTGTCTGACAAAGGCAACAACCAGCTGTTTAACTGAACCGGCTCCTCACAAGTTACTTTTTTGGGTGTCTTTGCCTTTTCTGAACATTAAGACAATTCTGCGCCGACATGATGGCACCAGATGTGGTTGGTTTGAGAGATCTACATCCTCTACATCTCTACATCCCAAGTGGGGTTACATTTTCATAACATACACACAGAAGCAACGCGCTCGGATGAGCCTCACGGTGCTGGTCTCCTGCCCTGAGCCGTGTGTCAGGCACTGCCAAGTCGCTCCTTATTGCCCTGCATGCCAACTACAAGCACAATGGAAGCGCATTGTCTGTGTCATCCAGCCACATTGCTACTGTGAAGAAAAATGATGCAGTGCTAATGTTTCACATACACAACCATACACAGAGAGAGTGAGACTACGTCACAATGCGCAGCTGACCACATGCTTGTAAACTTGGATTAAGTTGTTCTTGGCCTTCCACACTCCGCAGCCTGTTGTCACTTTTTTTTTAGCTTAGTTTGCACCATGCGAACAGCAGGCAGCGCTGTCTGTGGGTCATCACAGAACTGTATCAGTTAACTGTTCGCTAAACTTGTCCTTTGAACAGCGATTGTCCAATCATTAGCAGCCGGAAGTCGGCACTGCGCTTCTGTCGAGCTTGGTGTTCTCCATATTTTAAAGTGGAGATGTAGTTTGGAGTTTGGAGGGTGACTTTGTTACCCTTTCCAAAACCAAAAACACACACACAAAGTATTAGGAATACGTTAAATAACTAAGCTTAGTTGAGCGTTAGCATGATCGAGTAACTAGCTTACTTACTTACAAAACCTGCTTATTTCTTTTCATTCCAGCCACCCCAAACAATATTAACCCTAAGATAGTGTTAGCCAAACCCATTGTAAGTCCTCATAAAAGACTCTTGGAATGTTAAGTGAAAGTATGTAAGCTAAGCAGCCAAACAGAGTGATATTAGAATTAAATTGCAGTCAGATCTTAACACTAGGGCTAAATATCTCTACACTACAATAGTGCTGCTTCTTTTTTTCCATGTCTTCTACATGGATCATCAACTGGTGAGGAGGCTGAATGTTTGCCTGAGACATGCAACTTTAGCCTCTTTATTTCAGCATGCTATCGTGTATGTAGCCTATAGCATAGCATTTTAAAACCCATTTACACAATTATTGTTAAATGTACAATGAGTCAGCAGGAAACGTAAAAAGGTCAGCTGGAGATGGTATTTTCAACCAGCTCGTGGAGCTAACGTTAGCTGAATTAGCTAGCTAGCTCCAGCTGATAAAATCTCTCAGCAACAGCTACCATGTCAGCCGACAAAACTGATCAGCTAGCAATGGGAAGCCTACTTTTGTTAACCTCTTTCTGAAATCAAGGACCTATTGATAAAAAAAAAAAAGAATACAAATCTGTCAAATATTCTATAATTGTAAACTGCTAATGTGCAAGAATGGAAAGCTTGACAGGCGTAGCAACAGTTGCTAAGGGGGCAGAGCTTAGCGAACAGTTAATTGCAAATAACTGAATACCTGTGACATGGAGAAGTGCAACAGGAAATATTCCAAAAGTAACAGGAAAGCGGTACACTGACTTCAGTCTTTCAATGTCAGCACGTTACTCCAACAGATATTAATCAGAGCTATGACACTTTTTGATGAATCAACAAAATATCACTAATATTGAATTGAATGATGCAAGCCAACAGTGACCTACTTGGAACTTTCTGGTACTCATTTGATAGTCTTGTTCAGCATCTACACCCATCTGGGTGGTACCAAAAAAAAATCCAAAGTATTTTTAAATGCAAGTTAACCAGATCAGCTGAATAAGCTGAGCGAGGGATCACTGATACTGGTGCTTTGTCATTGCCTTAAATGTGCAAAAGTTTGTGAGGCATCCTTTGCTCCCATTGGCTATAGTGAGAAGAAGAGATGTTGATGTCTGATGATGATGATGATGATGATGATGATGATCGGCTTCCTGCTACATCAAAGAAGCTGCTTGTAGTCTGAAAAACAGCCTCTTTATGTTTCGTTTTTTGTCGCTCCCTCTTCCTCCAAACCGCCCTTTCTTGTTTCTGACAGTTAAAGTATAAAAGAGTTGATGCTGTATTTGAATTTAAAACTGACCAATATTGTAAAAACATTTAAAAAGGGGTGGGGTATTTCTTTGTTGTTTTTTGCCCAGTTGAGCTGGGCTCACTTGAACTGACAGGAGCACAACCAAACAGTTTTGGGTTTTTTCTAGCCTGACGAGCATGTTTTGAAGCTTTTTAAAGGGGATGCATTGAGAACAGACCTTTAACGTTATGTATGCGTGTATTGGACGGAAGCCATTTTGAATTTTGATTGTCCTCTCTTTGTTTAACGAGTGGGTTGGTTTTGCACACTTTGAGGTCGGGGTGGGTTGTAAATACTTAAGTCTTGCACAGTGAATCAAAGATGCATTCTGCCCTGTTGATGTTACAATATGCTTAACCCACTGAGTAAATTATTGTACTTTGAAAACAGAGAGAAAAAAAAAGAAATGCAAAAACTCAACACGCTGTCAGAAACAGGTGTGTGTCTTGTGGTGATTGGATGTTTTGCCTATGCAGGAGGCATACTGTGTACAGTAAGAAACAGTTTTTTAACTCACAAAAATCACAAACTGAGAACAAAAAATAGGCACTTTTCCGCTATTTCCCGCATCCTGCTATAATCTTCTCTGGATCCTCTCCGTCTTAAGGAATGCCTGTTGTTACTTAGAAGCACTTCCTCTCTGGACATTTTAACCCAAGCTTACCGCCACGTTATGCTTGCCAGTTGTCCTAGGCACTAAAGCTGACCTGACACCGTACTGTATACATCTACCAACAACCAACAGGTGCTAATGGTCAGTCAAAGCCCATCATAGACCAAGAAGTCATTTTGTCACAACCTCAGGACAATCCTATCCTCTACAATCGTACCTGTGCTCAGCTTCACACGTGTCTCTGCAGCAAAGCCTCTGGTGCTTCGAACATGTGTCTGGCCAACTTGGCCAGCCTTGTGTCTGCAAGGGTGTGTAGTTGCATGGTATGGGTGTAGTTACCATAGTAAAAGGTCGCTCCGTACCTAGACTTAATGCCCGTGTATCAAACCTGAGCTTAGATTTCCCACAGTTCACCCTCTCAGCTACTCTACACTCCTGTGGTAGGCCATTAGTTCCCGAGCTAGCAGAACTGTGACACAGTTAACGGTGTACACCATAGTGTTGATGATCTACTGGTCATTTTTCCCACTTAACACTTACAGTTACATCTCAGTTGAAAACCATAGCATTCACTCTGGTTTGAGAGAAAGTGTTCTTCTTTTTGGGTGAAACATTTGTCCTTAAATGTTTTATATTTTGTACATTTGTATGTAACATATCATGTAAATAGACAGAGACAGTGATTTAACTCATCTGGAGGATTTTGTAGTCTTTGTAAAGCCCTAATAAATGGTATTTGGTGTCACACGAGCAAACAACATGCTGAGCTTTTCTCTGTGTCCAGAAATGTGTTAATGTGGTATGTTTTGGCTGTTTTATGGAGTGAATGGTAAAGGCAATGTCCTTGTACTTTTGAGATAATACCAAAAACCATTTAGTACACTGACAAATCAGGTTTTAAATGTTTAATATTTATAAGGTTTAAAGTAAACAGGACACTGCAATTACAGGGTGTTATTGAAATGGTCCCAAGTGATATTATTTTAGCCAAAGGGAGTGCTACATGTAGAGAATTTACTCTGTTAAGCCAAAGCAGCGTGTCATGACACTGTTTGAAGTGTCCATAGAAAAGCTTGCTCCTCACCTTGAAAGCAATGAATTGGGAGCTTCGTCTGTCAAAGTGAAGCTAATGTTAGCTCAAACAGCTAAACTGTAGAGCTGTCCTAAGTAGCATTAGGGGTTTACCAGTTAAAATATAAAACAATTGTCAGACACTACACCTATGAGCAACTTGTCATTATTACCATAAGTGGACCACTAAGCAGCTGTTATTAAAAAGATAATGTTTATGTGAATGTCACAATAAGCCCGGTAACAATGTAATGTATAGACACTAATGTAATATGTAAAATGTAACCTAAATGTATTTTTTCCTGTAGAAACCTTAATTACTTGCATATCAGTGACATCAAGTACATCTATGAGAACACTAAATGGCATGGAACTGATGTAAAATGGGATGACATCATGTGTAGTCAGATGGGGAATAAGCTGCTAGAGGTCAGAGGATAACAAGCTTTTGGTGAAGTCTTTCTGACATCCAGTGTTTACAATCCAAATCTAAATAAAAAAACAAATATTGCTCTATATATTCTCACAGAATGCAATATTTGATGGACTAAAATGTTAATTTAATTTAATTTAATTTAGTCAAAAGTCCTGTATTCAATGGAAAGAAACAAAAAATAAATGGGTAGTAATCAGCTTTCAGAAACCTAGCGATTTTACTTTGAAGGATTACTTAACATGGAGTGTGTTCACTTCCGGGGAGCTTGCAGCCAAAGCAAAGATGGGAGCAGGTGTGCTTCACCCGACGGAGTCAGAAGGAGACTATAAAATGTTGAAATCTGAAGGGGCTCCGGTGTCATTACCGAAACACAGCTACTGGTTTGACTTTTGGGCGTTCGTGGTCTTTGACGTGGTGTTTTTCCTTGTCATGTATTTCATAGTCCCGTAAAAAGGTAAGTGGGATTTAGTGGAGAAGTTTCTAGCTAACGTTTTGGAATTCAGCGGGCGGTTACGGAAGTTGCTAAACTGTTGAGCTAACCTAAGTAAATTCTGGTAACGATATGTGAAGTGATGGATAATTCAAGTAACGCTATTAATTTGTCACTTTTCGGGGTGCCATTGACAGAATTGTAATTAAATTAAAAACACAGAAGCTTATAAAGCTTAAGTATTCAACCTAACCACTGACTACCGTTGTCCTTTACGTGGGGTTGCCTGTTCAAATATTAAAGGTAAGTCACTGCAGAGGTCTCCACAGTGGTTACTTTACCATAAGAAAAGCAGCAAATCCCATATTTAAGAAGTGGCAACAAACAAATGTTT
The DNA here is from genome assembly GCA_036023655.1 of Nannoperca australis. Classification (NCBI taxonomy): domain Eukaryota; kingdom Metazoa; phylum Chordata; class Actinopteri; order Centrarchiformes; family Percichthyidae; genus Nannoperca; species Nannoperca australis. The sequence continues at coordinate 30,283 of JAVQJD010025866.1, read as the reverse complement.
AGTATTTTTGTTTGTGAAATGAGCCAAACGATTAAAATATTATCTAGATGGCTGCCAATTTCTTATCCGTCGACCCACTAATAAATACATTGACATAACTTCCGCTGTAATTCAGCGTCATGGACCTTTTCATGTAAGCCTCCCTGATTGGGACTTTTTAATGACTTGGTTACAAATTAGTTCTAGAGTGTTTCTTCATGATAGGTTTTTCTTCTGTTTTTTCCTCAGTGATTTAAATGTTTTCTAGGCACTTTGTGGTATTACCTTTTTATAATCACTGACAACCTTTTGATGTACTCTGCCTCTATACAGTGCTTTGCCCCGACTACATCTTTTCTTTGACACGTACTTTTTTTTTATTATTATTTGGTTTTGAAGCGTTTTTTCGTGTGTTTTAGCTGGGGTTTAACATTTGTCTTAAATATGATTACCTTTGTTACAGGTGTGTTCCCTGGAGTCTGGAGCCTGAGTCGAGTGCTGGTCCTGCGCTGCTGACAGGAATGCTTACCCAGCTTTGACTGAATTTAAAGGCATGTTATTGGATGTCGCACCCCAAGTTTGGAGTAGCTAGTTCCAGCTTAGACCCTGGGAACCTTTCTGTACATGTGGTATTCTGATATCCTTCCATTTGTGACCTGTTGCTGTGTACTGTCTTTCTGCATGGATGGATTCACGTTGTTGCCGCGGGGAAGAGATACATTTCAAGTATTTCTATTGAAAAGTGGCAATGGCCATGTGATAATCCAGTGGGGCCCACAATAAACATCAGTATGTTGTGCAGTATTATTCCAGCACACTAAAATTGTGAAAGTTTGCACTTGGGAAGTCCTGCAAATAAAAGTAATTTGCTAAATGGTGAATAGTTGTCCTTATTTGAATAGTATTCACATTCAGACACGTAAGTGCATTATCATTTAAACCTAGCATGTACATTATTAGTCTTAAAAAGTCTTAAGTTGATTATGCATGCCTTGCAACATTGTTTTGCCATGTAATTTTTTTTGTTGTCAAATGTATCATGACTTAAAGTGAGTTTATAATTTGGCAATACAGAACTAGCACCCATTAATGAACTGTTTAGTTTACCTGCCCTTCTAATGGCTAGCTGCACATCAATTCGTTGTATTTCCTTTATATTTTATATAACATTTTATAAATTAAATGACTTGAATTTCTTTTTTAAATTGAGTAATCTTTTCATTCTGCATATTATCGGCTGAGGCTATTCATTAGAAGTACTTGTGTATAGCTACAATGTATTCTTGTTTGGACATAACTTAATTCACCTTTATTTTGAAAATCATTTACTACACGTGTTTCCGCTTTATGGGGAGCTAGCCAACAACAAATGGTTTGCAACTGTATGGTAGTTTAAGAGGTTTTTAAAGGTGACTTTACGTTGTGTAAATCATGGAGACGACTGGCACCTCGTGTCAAGTGGAAAACACAGGTCCGTTTTATCTGACGTGTGTAATAATTATGTCGCAGCTAACCACGAACTAGCATAGCTGCGTTGCATAGTGTCGTTAGCTCGTAGCCACAGCTAATAGCAGCGATTGAAGCTAACGGCAAAACATTGCTCGAAGGCAACATCTACTGTATGTATAAACCTGAGCATTGGTACACACAATTAAGTTGCCTTTGTGATTCTTGCAAAGCACATTCACCATACTAAGTTTAACCAGCTCAATGATAAATGAAGTTGTGGAGCCCAACAAGAGTTTTGGTTGTTTTGTTGGCAGGTGTGCGAGACGAATGTCTTGGTTCAGTAACACATGATTTGTACATTGTTGAGATAAGACAGTTTAGTAGACAAAAACTTATAAAATGCAAGGGGCTAGAGAACACGAAGGAGGCTAAACAGCTGTTGCAAGTCATCACTAAAGTTTTCAACACTTGTAAATTCTAAGAGACAGCAAAGCTATTATGGCAGCATTATATTTTAATAGGTGGTTTTTTTTATATATATATATTGTCGGTCACTGTCACTTAACGAAACTGTCAGCAGGAAAAAAATGTCACTGAAAAAAGACTGACATGAAGGAAAAGTCTGAAGATTGTGCTAATGCAACTTTTTTCCAATACACGTTATAATGTCAGTGTTTCCTTTTTCAGTTCAGGTTTTCTTTTCAGTAGCAAATTTTATGTTCAATGCCAAAATGTACAGTCACTGTCCTGGCTCTATGCAGTTTCCCCATGTTGCACACTAACTCCAATAAATGCCCTGTGGAGGTGTGTTGGGTTTACTCTCAACAAAACATCTGATGCAGGGGGTTTCGCAGTGACCAATTAATGACCTATATTTAGCCCTTCACCGTTTTAATATTTAAGACAGATTTAAATGTGTTCATCCCGAATGGTCACACAAGACCCTTAGAGTCCGGTACTACCACTTGTGTGTGTTTGCAACATGTAACAAGAAGCGGCTCGTTTGTGTGTCCGTGTTTGTCCAGATATATTCCTGCCGTTGTCGTCATTAAGGCTGCTGATCCCTCCTCTGCGGCTGCTTTCTGCGGCCATGTGGCAAGTGGCTCAGAGGAGAGAGGTTCCTGATTATGAAAAGCTTGACGAGTTTGTGACGCTGGTGACTGCAACGGTTCCAGACCTGCTCAGTCCACAGCAACGCGGCAAACTGCTCCTTCGACTTAGAGCAAAAGTGAGTCAGTGGCTCTCGTGCGAGATCAAGGTACAAAAATGTTCACTTGTCTTGCTGAAGGGATACATTTTCTACACCTTCCTCTTCAGGTTATTCTTGAGTTGTGCAGAACTGAGGAAACGGCCAACATTTTGTGTATACAGCCTCACCTAGAGCGAATCCGCCCTCCCGGACACACAGGAGTAAGTGAGAGCCTGCCCCCTGTGGTTACTGGTCAGGTGGAGCATTTATACGCTTTTGTTGTTTGGACATTGTCCCTGTAACGATGATGGTGTTTTTCAGAGTGGAGACGCAGAGGTGGATGCAGAGGAGGCCATTTTTGTGGAGCTCATCCAAACATTGCTGAAGGACCCGGCGGAGAGGGCGCATTTTTACCAGGCAAGGCAGCTTCACGTGTAACCCAACAGGCTTTTTGAAGACAAACTGCTTTTGGTTCGTACTGTCACGCAGATTTTTAGAATAAGTGTTTGTTCTCCCCAGGAGGTTTTCCCAACAGAGTATGGCCTCAGCTACGACACAGACATGCAGCTCCTTGTGTGGGAGTTTCTTTCCAAACTGGAGAGACTCCTGCCAGTGCCAGACCTCAGCCAGGTGGGAACATGACACTACTTGAAGCACGCACTGTGCACACGTATTTGACGTAAACTGTGTGACTACAATGGTTTAAGTTCAAAGCTCATGTCGCCCCTCCCAACCTTTCTATTTCTTCTTTTAAATGTTATAATGGGGTTATAAAGGGTATTAAGGGTTATAATGTAAATCACATCAGATCACATTTCTTTTAAAGAATTTAAAAACATGTTGAGTGCTGTGTTTAGCAAATAGGCCTCTATTTAATGTAAAATTCACTACGATCATTATAAACAAATATAACTAAGATAGTATAATTTATGTTATGTGTATGTAATAAAGTGAATATTGGCCAATATATTGTAAACTGTATCTACTTAAAAATGCAGTATTGGTCGTGCTGTAGTCGCTGGCGGCTTCAGTACAGATGATTATCATTCTAGTAGTGTTAGTAGTAAATATTATACGTCAGTCATGGTGGATGAAATGTGTGAAATACGCCTTGTTTTGTCACATTTCACTCTGGACTGACTGTGTGAAAAAGCACCTCAGTCTTGCTGACAACTCGTTTGCTTTGGTCCATGAACAGACCGTTTCATGGCTGACCTCTGCGCCCTCTGTGCTGAGGGACTGCTTGCAAGCGCTCTCCAGTCCTGACGACCTGAGGTCCCTCCTGCAGCACCACAAATGCCTCGAGCACCTCGGAACACAAGGTAAACCAGACCTGCTGTATTCTACGCCTCATTGTGCAGCAATCGCACCAAAGCAACAGGCTGTAATTACCTATAAATCGTTTTACTGTTAATTTGAATTACTTATCAGAATCAGAATCAGAAATACTTTATTAATCCCAGAAGGGAAATTGGTTTTTGATACAGTTGCAGTGCTCAATAGAAGTTATGCCCAGGGAATTCCAAAGAAATATGTTTTTAAAAAACTGACCAATTTATAAACCATTTACTGGGTTAACACAAAGTTGTAGAAGGCACTTGAGCATCCTTTGTAAAATGATAAAAAAAACCGTTTTTTAAAGAATTTTGTTTTTTTGCTGAGATTAATGTCATTGGATCTGCCTGTAAGGTGACTGGATTGATTGGATTTGATAAAGGTGCAAGAGTCAAAAGGATTAACATTTATTTCATAGCGGGTGCATAAACTGCAGCAGAATGCAAGAAAGACTTTAAAGGTGTTTTTCCGTCATCTTAGTGATGTTTTGCTGGATAAATCTCCAGTTAAATGATTAAAGTTGCAAGATCACTGTACAGATAAAATAAGAGCACAAGCTTGACTTTGACACGTTTTCCATTTTCTTACTGAACAGGCTCTTCTGTTTATCTTCTAGCTCACCACTCCTCCAGCAGTGCCGCCGCTGTCGAACCTATAAAACATGTACTCTGTCCTTTCATGTGAACCGACCCGCAAGGACATTTTCCCTGTGGGTGGGCTCATGTACCGGCGTGACAGTTTCACAACGGGGTTATGTCAGATGTTCAGAATGCACGTCCTGCAGAGCCTCATCAAATACGTTTGATATTTGCAAATGTGTCTGTTTCAGGAACTACCTGTCACTCCCCCAGTGGTACTGAGTTTTATGTCCTGCTACCGTTTATTTAATAAGTAACTGCAATCAAATAAGAACTGTTTCATGTAAATAATGTCTTGGGAATAATGAGGCTTCTGACGCGGTGTCTCCAAGAGCAGCTCCACACTAAACCAACTCAATTCAAAAACACATTTGTTGTTTTCTGTTTTGGCCCTCTGTCCAGAGTCCGCTGCCATCTTCCTCTTAAAAATGTAGCTTTTTGCAAACGTTCCCCAGAGTGAAGGAATCTTAAAACGTGTATGTGGTGTTATTATGTGGATGGTGAAAACTGAGCTTCAAGAAAATGATGCTGCTCAGACACAGCTGTTGTCATTAACTTCTAAGTGTGTTTATTTTGTCAACAGGCAATTTTGAAATCATAAAACAGTGATTTCACTAGCAAGGACCACACCATCAACAAGTGATTTCTTAATGAAAAATGATTGATGTGTAAGCCTTGAAGCTTGCTTGTAGTTCTTTTGCTTGCTCTTGTGGGGACGCTTCGGGAGGGAATCCGGCGTAGCACCCGGGCACGATGGAGGCCCCCTCAGGAAAGGAAGAAACAGGAAGAGCAATAGGGTGGAGGGAGGGGTGCAGTATGCAAGAGTGAAAGAGGAGGAGAGGGTTAGCTGGATATTTATAGGAATGCTGGAAGTGGCTCGGTTGAGGTGTGGTCCTGCTTCTGAAACAGGACCATGCCTTCTGAAACTCTGCTAGATAGCTCCAATTAATAACGTTAGCGTCTCAGTGTAGCAGAGTAGGAAACACTGTTATAAAAACTATTTTATACTCATCGAGTTGTCTGACAGAGAGCTTTATAAAAATAACTAGTGTGGACAGGTGTTTTCATATTTAGCCAGCCTATTGTGGTCCTATGTGAGAAGAAGGCACATGGGAGACCTAGATGTGAAGGCAAGAAACCACAGCCTCATCCGGGTATCTGAACCCAGCCTGGTATCTGGACCCAGCCGGGTTTCAGGTGAAAAGGACTTGAATGTTCGTGCAACAACACAACAAACAGTTCTGTGTTTTGCATAGGTACCACTGTGGAGATGTCCGCCCAGGTCTTTGCCTGCTCTGAGTGTCCGTTCTTCCACATGCAGGAGTCCTACCTGCTGCAGCACATTGAGCACAGCCACCCTGAGCAGTACAGCAAACTGCAGGGGGCCGCAGAAGCAGCTGAGGCCCCCGTGAAGAAGGTCGAGCGTGCAGAGTTCCCAAAGCCTTTTCCCATTCACGACAGGCCTGACCCTCACATGTGCCAGGAGTGCGGCAAGACTTTCACGCGTGCCTCAGATGTGATTCGTCACCAGAGGACACACACAGGCGAGCGCCCGTACGCTTGCGAGGAATGTAAGAAGGGCTTTAAGAACTCTTGGGATCTGACCAGACATCAGCGCATTCACACTGGGGAGCGACCCTTCCTCTGCTCTCAGTGTGGCAAACGCTTCACACAAATGGGGCTGCTCAAGCTTCATTTTGAACGAACCTCCTGCAGCCAGACTTGCAACCCTCCCCTTGACTTAACGACAGAGGTTGTAGTGGCGGAGGAGGCGGAGGAGAAAGGGGGCGGTCAGTACAAATGCCAGAAATGTGGTGAGAGCTTCAGTAGCATCCTGGAGAGGCTGAAGCATAGGCAGTGGCATGTGGTGAGGCGTCAGTACAAATGCTCCTTGTGTGAGAAGATATATAGCCGAGCATCTGACCTAAAGAGACACCAGATGAAACACACCGGCGAGCGGCCATTTGAATGTGAGTGTGGGAAGAACTTCACGCACGTGTGGCTTCTGAACAAGCACCGGCAGATCCATACCAGGGAGCGTCCGTACCCCTGCACCGAGTGTGGAAGGAGCTTCACGCAGCTCCGGATCCTCAACCGGCACCTGTTGACTCACAGCGGCCAGCGGCCTTTCCAGTGCTCCTGCTGCGACAAGAGCTTCACCCAGCTGGCCAGCCTCACACGCCACAAAAGAATCCACACAGGCGAGAGGCCGTACCTCTGCACCACCTGCGAGAAGACATTCCTCACACATGGAGAGCTGGTGAGGCATCAGCGCAGCCACAGTAACTTCCGGCCGTTCGGTTGTCCACAGTGTCCGAAGAGTTTTAAAACCAAGCGAGCTCAGAGCGAACATCTCAACACGCACACAGGAGAGCGTCCATTTGCATGCACCCGGTGCGGGAAGAGGTTCGCCAAGTCGACCTCGCTCGTCCGGCATAACCTCACTCACACAGGGGAACGGCCCCACCAGTGCTCCCAGTGCGGGAAGACCTTCCTCACCTCTGGTGAGCTCCTCCTCCACAAACGCATCCACACAGGAGAAAGGCCGTACCCCTGCTCCTACTGTGACAGAAGGTTTAGGTGTTCCTCCGACCTCAACATGCACGTCCGAACACACACCGGGGAGAAGCCGCACAGCTGTCTGTTCTGTAAGAAGAGTTTCTCAACGTCTACGAGGCTCAAGAGACACGCACGCACACACATGGAGAAGGGTATAGTTGTGGAGTCATTGATTCTTTGAGCTGTCCGCAGCAAACGATGAATTTATTAGAAGGTGATGATTGTTGCTTTGACATTCAAAATAAAAACGTTCATCAATTTAATACTTTCATTATTATATTTTTTATGTGGTGAATATCACACACGACCAGCCTCTGCTTGAGATGAGCAAGTTACAGGACCTTCGACACTGGGCAGAGAACCAGTGGAAGGACAGGAACATGGCTTCCTACATTTGTTCTGTCTGAGATGTTGATGGTGCCTAGAAACAGTCCAGGAATGACGTTTGAATTTATTAAAGGAATACTCCACTGAAAATCAGTTTTATTTAAAACAATAGGAGGGGAAGGCAGAGGTGGTAGATAACATTTAGGGTCATAGTAAGGACGTTTTAAAAGGTAAATGATTAAAGAGAGGAGGTGGAGAATCTGAAGGACAGTGGCAAGAGAGGAGAGTGTGGAAAAAGTGATAAAGCCAAGCAAAGTCAAAGAGCAGGACAGAGCTGAGAGGAAAGAGCTCAAGAGAGATGCAGGACCAGAAAAGAGGCCAACGTGTCCACAGGGGAACCAAAGAAAATGAAGATTCATGGCAGCGATAAGAGCAGAGAAGTCGAGGCAGAAAGTGAAGTCTCTGGTTTAGAGAAGCGCGAAGAAAGAAATATGACCAAGGTAAAGGAAAACAAGGCAAGCAAAATACAAATGATCAGAAACAAAGCTATCAAAAGGTGGGAGGACAAAATGCAAAAGACTAACAGCAGAGAGGGATCACACAGATCTGTGAAAAGGGGAGAGAAGGCCAAAGCCTTTAAAGATGGTTCCATTGATCAACCTGTGGCATCAGAGGACTGCTCATATATCCAAGGTGAGTTTTCTGTACTTTTCCTGCTTATTTTGATTGCTGATAGCTCATTAATTCCTCTGCGTAACGTAATGTCGTGCTGATATTAAAACAGCAGTGTTATTAGATCCACTGTGTGACTTATTGCAGGTTTCTGTGTAAACTGATTAAAGAATACGTGATGTCACATTCAAGAAAACAATGAAAGGAATGAAGTTCAAGAGCAGGATCTCTGTGATCCACTCAAGACTGATAGAATATGAAAGCAACACTTTCAACACTACAATAGAGCACATTGTCTCGTTCGCTACATCCATGATGACCAACATGAAATTAGATCATCTCATGACTGCCGGTCGGGTCAGTCATGTAAACAGGCTGTTACAGTTAAGAGCACACTGAAGAAGGCTAATGGTTGACAAGGTTGCACTGTCTAAAGCCCAGTCTTCCGAATGAGAATGTCATTTAGACTGAACCGGTTGTATGAGTGTGGGACATTTGTACTACTTTTGAGCTGTGGATCAAGGAAATGACATATTGTACAAACAGTGCTGCACTGAGCAGTAATTTCCAGCATATTTATATTTTAGAGGTCAAAAGTGGTAACAGACCACAGTTGTTTAAATAGTTAAGTTTTGGGTCTTTTTCTTTAAATTAAATTTAATTAAATGTTATTTATATAGCGCCGTTTCATAACTCTATCGCATGGAGTAGGTCAAGACCAACTTCCACACACACAAAGACCCAACGATCCCTCTTTACACACATTGCATGTGTTTGGAAAAGTTCCACCATAGATACTTTGATTATTCACTTTAAATCATTTGTAGAGTCCTGGGGAGGTAATATATGTCTCATTTCTCAAAAAAACAAGGTCATAAAAAGTCAGGTTAAAAATTGTACCATCTTTCCTAATCTGTTGATAATCTCATGAACCTCTGGTGTCCCTACACCCAGGTGGGGAACCACATTTTTAAATTAATTGAATCTGGAGATTAAATACATATTTTTACTTTGGTACAGCTCAGTTGACTTCCCTAAACAAGTAGTCACACGTTTATATGCTTCCATTTGCTATTTTTGCATCATATTGTATGTAAGTCCCCTAATGTGGCTGTCTCATCTGTGTAACAGAACAGGAACATTACATTTTTAGGCACAGTATCTGCTGTACAGTGTACACTATGACATATGCATATGGGTATCTGAAGTCTGATTTGTCTCAATTTTGCCTACTCCATACTTTGATTGTCTTGATAGTTGTTTAAAGGAGTTTACACAAATAACCACATAACAATATTACTGTTATCACATGAGTAATAATTTTAGTTTGGGTTATATATTAAAATTCCCTCCAAGTTTCCCGCCGGACCGCTTATCTGCATGGACTTCCTGTCCCACCCACATTCTTGTGTTGCTTCCGGGTGGCCACACACTACTCATCCTGTGAGCCGTCGTTATCTCAACGCTGTAAACAAAAGTTACTAAACGGTTTAGCTTCAACGACAGATTGAACAAAAAGAAATGCATATCAAAACAGGTAAGTTTGTACAACTTTCTGAAATATATGACCGAAGTTCCCCACTTTCAGGTGTTATTTCGTTGTCTTGCCGACGGCGTTAGCTACTGTGCTAGCGGTATCGACAGCAACCCGCTAGCCGCTTTGAATGGAGGTTACGAAACTTTGACTTGGGCTGACATGCTAGCTAGCGGTTAATTTCATAATATGGTCAAATTAAGCTTTCTCTTCGACGACAGTTGTTTTAGATGTATTTAACTAGATTGACCATACCGCTTCGGCAGATAAATAAAACCATCGAGTTTAATGCGCCGCACCATGACGCGGCTAATTAAAGTTTGCTAACACCGGCGCTGGCTCATAGCTTATTCTGTCTTGGGAATAGCCACAATTTGCATACACGAATCATAGCATGTTGTTATATCCGAAGAGACTGTAATAAAGCAGCCACGTTACTCTTTTAGCTAGAGACCCTACAGTATGTAACGCTATAGTCAGCTAGTTTCTGGAAATTTCTTTCTCGGTGTATGAGGCGGTTTTCTTGGATTGGTAAACTAACGTAATCAACACTTTTCTTGTGTGGCTCTTTAGAGCGGGCACACGATCCAGTCCGATCGTAAGGAGTGTTGCATCCCCTACAGTTCTGTAACTCCACAAAGGACCTGTTGGGAGTTTAAATCTTTTTGTCACCGAGGAATTATTCTCAGTTGACCGGCCCTTTTGAAAAACTACAAGCAGAAAGGTCTGTCGTGTGCCTTGTGAACAGAAAATTGCTCGGCTAGAACAAAAATATAGTCATCCTTCCCGTCAATACTTAGTTAACCAGTCATTCTTTTTTTCACGATGAGCCATCACGTGTCGCTGAATGGCACACAGATTGTTGTGTAACATTGGTACAGTAAGAAGTATATGGCGATAGGCTATTACCAGCAATACTTAGTAATGTGTTGCAGTTATTCCACATTTGACTTTTACTAATGTAAAAAAAAAAACATAGGCTTCCAACTATTGTTTTCATTTTTGATGAATCAGATTTTCTTTTGATCATTAAGTCTAGAAAATTTCTGTCTTGGACTCAATCCCAACTTGGGAATTTCTCACCATATTCTAAGTTTTCATGTTTGTTGTGAGTGACCAACAGTCAAAAATTCAAACACATTCAATGTACAATTAACGAGAAAATAAGCATTCTCGTTGAAACTGAGACCTCAGATTGTTGGCGCTTTTTTTTTTTTACTAAATGAGTGCAACGATGAATGGATTAATCAATATTTTTGTTGATTCAAGGCTTCATATGAGATGTTTTGCTCCGACTGTTCCACCATGTCATCAATACTAGTGTTCTGCCTACTCTCAACCGGCACATTGAAGTCACACGGAAATTGTTTTATGTGAAACATCCATGTGCAAAGTGTGAGACACTTGTTTGGACACACAGTGGGTGCTCACCACTACGTTGGTGAGGCAAGATGGCAAGAATGTTGTCAAATAAGAGCAGGATGGTGATTTGTGGTTTTTACAGTTGAATATAATTTTTTCTTTTAAAGCTTAGTCCAAATGTTAATGTTCTCCATTGTCATGGTATCACATGGCAGACTACGAACCAGAAGTCATACATGCAGATGTGAGTATATTCAGACAGCATGTGACAACAGCTGATATTTAACCAACATGCCAACACCTCTCTTTCAGGTACATGGGAAGCCAACAACACTGTGTGTGAGTCCGATACCCTGTGTGACCCAGCAGTCCTAGTTTCAGCCACCAACTCTGAGCCACACATTCGCAACAGACGCCTGTCTCCTGGTTCCGGCAACTGTGGAGGTGGTGGCGGTGGGGGCTGCATCTCTGGAAGCGACCAACAGCCCAGACAGCTTTCACCCGAAAGTGACCTGATCGGAACCGGACACACTCACACTTTCAGCTTCCGCAGGGAAAAAGAACGCAGGGGCCAGCAGCACAAAGGCCGCAGCCTCCGCAGGGAAAGTCAGAAAGGGGTCGGCCGAGCAAGTGAGCGGCCACACAAGGTTAACCAAAAGGAGAGGTGGGTGGAGGACAGCCTGTCACTGCTCAAGCCCCCACCTGCCTTCCCAGTGCAGGACAGCCCCGCCAAGCTGCAGCCTGCCGTCAGCTACGCCTCCAAAGTGAAGGCGGGAGCAGCAAGTGGAGCGCTGGAGGAGGACCGCCCCGCCATCGGAGTGCTGCTACAGAACCAGTGGGGTCTCAGCTTCATCAGCGAGGCGAGGCCGGCCACTGAGGGCTCCAGCACTCGCCCCACTGCCAACGCCCTCCCCCCACAGCCCGCAGACGCTGAACAGCCCGCGGACCTACATTTCGAGACAGTTCTCACAGTCCAGCCTCCCGAAGAAACGCCCATTCCAGTCGCTACCTTCTTCACCCCCACTACACGGCCAGAGGTGGACGAGAGCAACGGGAAGCTGCTACTTAGTTGTCGCCATCTAGTGGAGGCTTTGAACTATCACAGTAGAGGTGAGTGCTATGAGGAGTTTTGAAGACAGTGCCATATTTTATTTTAGTAATTTCAATGCATTCTCTAACAATGACTCTTTCTCTCTCCTCAGAGTGGAATGCTATCTGTAACAAACAGAAAAAAGGTACGTTGACTCAAATGAGCGCTGGTTCTTGAACCGGTTCCATTTAGGATTCTTAAAACCTTGGTGCTAACTAGCGAACCAGCCTACGTTTCCATTTCAGAGTGGAACTATTCTAATAATCAAGGAGGCGTCATCAACGAAGACCGTTGCACAATTTACAATGGAAGTAAACAGTAGCAGCAAGCTTTTGTTTTGTTAGATATTTTTTTCAAATCAAAAAACAAGCGTGGACCATAATAAAAAGACGAAGACTGTTGCTATAGCAGATCATAGACTATTGTTGCCTTTTTTAACCTGTAGAGTACGACACGCCCACTGATGTCGTCACAGTTCGCACTTCAGGTTGACGAAAACCTGCTAGTTTTTGGCTCCAACTGGGAACCAACTTTATTTTTGGGTCAAATGCTCCAAAAGCAGCAAGAGTAAACAATCAGTGCTGTCACGCTGCTTATCAGAATATAGGACCTCTGATGCAGTGGTGTTTGAAATGTTGTGGAAATGGCTTCAGCTCCTTTTAGACGTGTTAACATGTCAGTATTTTGTAGTTTTGTCTATTTTGGAAACCACTTATTATCTATCCAAGTGCATTAAATAGATCTACAACCTTTGAAAATTGAGTCCTCATAGGTAGTTGTTTAGTTGTTTGCAGCTATTTTGATGATGACACATGGTCACGTGTAATTCTCACTCACCATTAGAAGAAAACATTTATATAACATAAAACCCTGTATTGTCCAGTAGACAGTAAATGCAGCGCTTGATTAGTTTGTAGCCATTTATTGTGCGATGGTCAGCTGGAACAAAATTGAAGAACCTAAGAGTGTATACAATCGGGCACTCTGATTAACAGCTTATTGTGAGGAACTGGTGTGGTAGGCAATCCTTATTGACTCACCTGGCATGCATTATTATGTGCCTCTAATAACTTCTCTTTTGACATGGTTTTGTACTTTTTCTGTTTTGCAGTTCCAAAAAAGGTGGTCTGGTACAAGGACACCCAGGAGCACCCAGCTTAGCAGTGTGAGAAACCCAAAGCATATATAAACACAACACACCTACATGCACATTAAAACCCGTTAAAGGTGGACACATTTTGAAATCCCGTTCACACACACACCGCACTCAGGATGATGTCTTCACACAAAGCCACACTGAGACACTTTGGACTAACTCCTTTGAGATCTTACAGCAATGGACTTTTTTTAACGCCTTACAGAAAGCCTGCCTTAATTAATCAGACCTGTTTTCATCACCTCATTACCATTTTTAGCATGTATGTGTAGAGTTGGTCTTTTTCCCCCGGAAAAATCTGACGAGCTGTAATTTAATTTTCCCGTTTGAAAGCTGCAGTTTGATCAAACTTGTGTCCTCTGTAAAGCGAGCGGTCAATCAAGCACTTTGTTAAAAAATCTGTTGTGACCAATCCCTGCGTGAGGAAACCCCTCACCAGAGTGATTTATCCCCCCCCCCCTTTTTGATTTACAAACAGAAGAATGTCTGTCTTGTACCTGCTTGAGTTTTATCGTTAATGTATGCAGAGGACTTGTCGTGTCTTTAGTTTACAGAGGGGTGTAGTCAAAGGCACAGTAGAGTTCACCCGTTACCCCTGTCAGATCTTAATGCTGTGTTCCTTTCTTTGTTTTTATTTGGTTCCCTAATCGGATGAATGCTACTCATGAGTCCATAAGGGATCTCACCATGTTCCGTATGATTTTGAAAAAGAAAATTTATTGAATAAAAAAATTTACACTGGAGAAAGAGGAGGAATGTAAATGAACAGTATTGCTTAATAAAAATGAATAAACTTGACAACTTCCATCTTAGTCCTTTTTTTTATATATATGAAGTTCCGATTTACTGCTGTACAGGCTGACACTTCAACATCACATGGTTCTGTTAATGTTTCTCTTTTTGACAATTACAGGTGCATGAAAAGTGACAATAAGCAACTTATAACTGAACAAACTCTTTGACACCAGGCATTTGTACAGTGTTTACATGTAGAAGTACAGAAAACTGGGTGTCTCCAAACTGTCATTGTAATTGGGAGCTTTCAGGTGAACAGCTACTATCAGTGAACTATGGTGTTATCAGCAGTGGACCAGACAGGCAGCTGTGATCTCACCACTGATCGCTTCACTTGCCAGGTTTTGTCTCTCGCCACTAACCAGATAAAACTGTAGGAGTGCTCACCTGAAACATTCTCCCAGAAGTGTGAAGATCTAAATACTTCTCACTGTCCTTTTAATGCAGGTGAGCACCAACACACTAACTCTGGCTCTTAGTCTTCACCAGAGTTGCAGTGTCCTTTCAGAAAGACCACGTGTCATAACACACCTGCTGCAACATCAGTAGCGTCAGTGTTGCTTGGTCAGTCTCGCCACGTCACCTCCACCTCGTCTGTCCTGTACCTACAGCAGGACAAATGATCATGGTGAACATAGACATATAATAAGGAGGCAATATTAAAGTTTCCCCTACATTGTGGGAGCACTTCGATCCAGGAGTATATACCTGAGCCCCAGAAGTTTTGATAGAATTTCTGTATCAGGTAAAACTCATTTATCCTGGATGATTAAAGGGTAATTCCAATATTTTAAATGTTTACAGGTTAGGGCCTAAAAATCGGTCCAGTAGATTGCAGCAAAATAGACTGCAACGTAATACTTGTCGGCAATTGCACCCGACTCCGTCCACTAAAAGTGCTTGTTTTTGCCCGTCGGTGGGAAAATTAGCACTTTTAATGGACAGACTTTGACGGGTCAGTTAAAAATAACTGATGGTAAAATCTTAAACTGAGGGACCCTGAAAGCACCGTGGATCCAATTTTGTGGACCGATCAGCTTGACCATTAAACCACAAGGAAACTAGTTTGGATGTCCAGGGTTGCCCTTGTTTCCCACAATGTAAAGAGACTAAAAGAAGAAGACACGTGAAGTCTACCTTTGTGTAATCCACGAGTCTTCCAGCTCCGTCACCTGTCCGGACCTAAACATCTCCCAGCCGGCTTGAGCAATCATTGCTCCGTTGTCTATGCAGAAGCTGTGGCACAAAGTGAACACTGTTATCTGAACCTGAAACCCCAGAGTCACAGAGGATCTCAGCAGTGAGGGTTTGACATGAGCCGATATGTTGCCGTGAGTTTGAACATTTTCAGGACTGTTTGCACATTCAGCCCATTTACTGCCAATCATATACATTTTACATTACTGATAAGCATTTTACAAAGCATACCATTTAGAGTTTTTACTGTACTTAAAATTACATTATTATCCAACAATACTATAACTTTGACAACCACTTAATATCCTGTGAACATTTAGCATGAATTTCTCCACCCACAGTTGTACTCATGTCAGGCTTAGGGTTAGAAGCTCTCAAAACCTGCTGTGAAGAGAAAAGTTGGCGATGAGCACAGACAATTTCAGGATAAGTGGGAGACGGAATATTGTTTTGTTGAGCACAGGGGCATTCCCACTTATATGCACCGAGAAATGTGCGGTGCACAAGGAGACGTCATTATTTAACGAGACATGCTGAGGAGCATGCAAAATACCAGGGAGATGAGCGAGAGGCCCGGGTCGCCAAACTTAAAACATATCTACTGAGGCAACAAGATTTTTTCAAGCAAGCAAACACAAGGAATAGGAGGAAGTAAAAGGAAGCCTATGTTCTTGAGAACCATTAATGTTTTGAATTGTTATTAATAAAGATTGAGAATTTTGGATCAGTTGTTTGAGACCCCTGCTCTAGAACAATCTGACAAACAGTATTTTCACAGCCCTTCTTGGTTTTAACCAGATGGTGTGGAGCAGGAGGAAGAGGAGCCGGCTTCATCCCCTGATCTGTGTGTGGATGACGACCCCTACCTGTCAGGGGCGGAGCAGAAGCAGGTGGGCGGGCTGGCGTGGAGAGTCTACCAGACCTACTGGGTTGCTGTAGGTGGAGTGTTGGCTGCTTCCATCCTGATGTCTCTGCTCCTCATGCAAGGTTTGGATGGACTGCAAGACTTCTCAGCACAGTCTGTGTCAGTAGATGCTCTCAAAGCTTTGTTCACACTGCAGCTGAAATAGAATATTCAAGTTTATTTCATTTATTCATTCATGTCTCAATAATGACAGGTTGACCTGTCAAGATTCTTTTTCCAGACCTCGATTTTGCCTGTTTTGTTCATGTTTGTTTCTGTAAGAATGTCAGAACACTTTAGGCAACATGATGCCAGAATAAACAGCAGGGTTTTCTTGTTACCATTATAAGACTTGGGTACAGAGTCTAAGTTTTTTAGAGCTTGGTTTTATTTTATTTATGTAGGATATTTCTATATTTTTGTGACATTCCAATTCCAATGTCAGGATATATTTTATAGAATAAAAAGTTCAGTGCTCTTTGAAAGGGTGTTCTTGCATTATTATGCTATTATATTATCTTTATATCAATTGCATAAAATGGTCTTAAAATGACATTATTGACAATATTGTTTATTGGTAAGGCAGCTTTATGTATATATCCCCATGTCCAACACAGAGGCAATTTAGAGTGCTTTACAGAGTCAAAGGAAAACTTTCAAAACAATAAAAATAAAATCAGTTAAGATTAAGTTAAGATTATTGCAACTATTTCTGGGACAATATATCGTCCAACAAAAGTAGTCATCGTGACAGGTTTATCTCACAGGACTTTAATAAGAACAAGCCTAAAGATGGAAATTAGTACCAGCTGCCAGTCAAATGCTGGTCAAAATATGAAAGTGGCTGGCAGATTTCAGACACACAAAATAATAATTTACTGAGCGGCTGATAGATGTTCACATTTAAAAAAGTTAATTTCTCATTCTGGATCCAATTAATTAGAAACACAAAACAAAAGTTAACATTTTAATTTCATAGACAAGGAAACAGTGAGACAGATAACCATCTCTAGTGAATGATATAGTCGCAGCTTATGAAAGTCACTATCCTACATACAGGACTGTGTAAATCATCAGTATGCCTTTTGTTCCAGCCGGCACTTTAGTAGTTTGGAGTTTAACAATCAATGCAGCCTCAAGGAGCTTTAGACTTTTCACTGTTTCCTGTATAAAAAGCTGTTTATAATACACATCATTGTTTTTCTTTTGTTAATCAGCCTCTAAGAATGTTTCTGACTGGTGGCTGTCCCACTGGATCTCCGAGCTGAAAAGCAATGGTTCCACTAGAACAAACAGTTCTTCCTCAGGTGCCTTCAGCTCGCCTCACCTCCTATTCTTCTCACCTGGAGGAGGCTTAATGTAAGTTGTCCAATCAATAACATCTTGAATTGAATGAGAGAAAATTAGGTTTTGTGCAGGAGACGATCAAGTTAGCAACCTAAAAGAGCATTCAGTAAATCACTTAGCACAAATATTTTTAAAGTAAAGCTGCAATAAATGGAGTGAAGTCATCCGGTCTACAAACTTTTCCTGTTTTTATTTCTGAAATCTTAATAAATCATTCACATCTTCCAGGTCTCCTTTGTCCTCTGTGCAAACGTCTCCTTCAAGCAACTTGAGCTCTGATGTCAGGTTTTACCTGACTGTATACTGCTCCATCGCTGCTGCCAACACCGTCTTCACTGCCCTGCGAGCCTTCCTCTTTGCCTACGGAGCCATCTGCGCCGCCAAAGCCATCCACAACAGACTTCTGGACCGGGTCCTCATGGTGCGTCATTTGGGCTTCGAGCCCCCCAAGCAACTGCCTGCTCCCCAGGCCGATTGTCTAAGCTGAGTCGAGCAGACTGTTTGTTGTGTTTGGCAGCAGTAGATGAAGGTTAGAGAACCAGGCTGGTGACTAAAGGGTTGCCAGTGTGAAACTCCAGACTAGCTCCAGACCAAACCTCAAACAAGACGTGATGCTCAAACTGGTGACATTTTGTGAGAAAATTTATACCACTCTTAAATAAATAAATATGAAGCTACATGCAGAAAACAGTTGGCTTAGCATGATGACAGCTAGCTTTGTCCAGAGATAAAAGGAGATATTTGACTATATTTTACCTAGTAAATTATTTTGCACATCCCTGCACAAAACTGTATAGCCCAATAAATCTCCTTAGTTCAGCAGCTTTTTAGAGCTTTTAGCTGAAAACAGCTGCCTGCTGTGGCTGAACACGATGCACTGAGTGATACTGAACCAGTAAAACCAAAACAATGAGCTGAAAGATGCTACAATGTGCAAAGTTGGGTGTTAAATCTCTATGGGGTTTTCACTGTGAGTGACACCTTTTACATACACGTAGTCACGTGATCCATTGTTGATATAAAAATATTGATTAGAGCAACTTTAAGTTGTTTCTCATCTTTACCTACCTGGTTAATTAACTTAACTAACTGGTTAAATAACTGTATACTGGAGCGCAGCCACCAAACTCGGCTGTGAACTCACTGGGATCTACAGAATTATACTGGTGCTGGACGTGCTGATCACACCGAGGCCTTAACTAGCTTCTTAACTTCCTGTTACTCCCGTAGGCCACGGTGACCTTCTTCAACACTACCCCGATGGGTCGCGTTCTCAACCGCTTCTCTTCGGACCTGTACAGCGTGGACGACAGCCTGCCGTTCATTTTGAACATCCTGCTGGCCAACGTTTTCGGTCTGCTGGGCATGCTGGTGGTGATAAGCTACGGCCTCCCCTGGGTGTTAGTGCCTCTGCTGCCCCTGGGTCTGCTCTACCACCGAACGCAGCACTTCTACCGACACACCTCTCGGGAGCTGAAGCGCCTGTGCAGCCTCACTCTGTCGCCCATCTACTCGCACTTCTCTGAGACGCTGACTGGACTGGGAACCATCCGGGCCAGCGGCAGTTCTGCCAGGTGAGAGGCACGAAAATAGACTTTTTATAAACAGACCGTTTTAGAGCTTAATACTGTACTGTTGAGGCAGATAATGATAGACCAGCTGATATTCAACATTTTCAATCCCTGCTCTCTGGCGGACAGACAAATGGTGATGGCAAATATGGCTGCTAATATCAGCCCTGCCAGTTTATAAATTGAGGTCTTGACCTTATTTTATGTTTTCAGGGTTTTAGTGCAGAGTATATTTTGCACACAAGCTCTGATATTCAATGTATTGTATTGTGTCCCTTCATGGAATTGTTAGCTATTTTGAGTTAAGTGAACTCTTGTTCGCCCTCCAACAAGGCTGAAATGAGAAAAGGAGAATCTAAGATAAAGACATAAATAGTGCAAAAGTTAAAATATAGGGGAAAAAATATAATACTGAGCTTGTGCAGTAATGTATCTGTTCTTAGTGAAAACCGGTTAAGTACAGGTAGGAACAGAATGTATACAGGTATGCACATAAATATATTTACTGTGATAGTTTACACACACCCCAAATATATATATGAGTATGAACTTATACATAAAAATCCCTCTCTTTCTATGCATGAGACTAAAGGAGGTCTGTTGTTACAGGTTTGAGGAGGAGAGCGCCAGGCGTCTGGAGCAGAACCAGCGCTGCCTGTTCCTCAGCAATGCTGCCATGCAGTGGCTGGACATCCGCCTGCAGCTGATTGGTGTTGCTGTGGTGACCTGCCTCGGTGTGATCGCTGTCGTCCAGCACCAGTATAATTCTGTAGATCCCGGTGAGTCCACAGCTGAGTTTGGCGGCTGCGCACCAGTATACAGGCATTGTACAAAGTCTTGAAAGTTTGAAAAATGCTTAATTTTGACCGTTATCTTTTCAAGGTTAGAAAAAAAAATGTATTGCTGTTTCAACATTGTCTGGTGTTTCATCATAAAAACATTCACTCATGGAAAACACAAATCTTTACATATTTAAATGAAACAATCCAGTCTTCATATTTTTTGTCTTCTGGCATTTATAGTAAATATTTAGATTTAATGATAAAGGCTTTAAAAGTCTGGAAAGCTTTGGTTTAGCTACCTTGAAAGTGCTTGAAATGTAATCTTAAAAAGCTGTATAAACCCTGAGTATATTAAAAGGTCACTTCCATAACGTGTGTTGCTGGCTGTGTTGTGCCTGTCAGGTCTCGTGGGTCTGTCCCTGTCCTACGCACTGTCCATCACAGGGCTGCTATCAGGCCTCATATTCAGCTTCACCCAGACTGAGATGCAGCTAGTGAGTGTGGAGAGGGCTGACGAGTACTCCACCTGCATTCCCACTGAGCCACAGCACCAGAACACACAGGTCAGACCAACTGCTGCACTGCCACAAACTGATACTGAAAACTCTACGACAACAATTAAAGAGCGAGATATATGGAGTGACTTATCTAGAGCAGTGTTTTCCAGCTTGTCTAATCTCAGTGTCCAGATTTGTCCACACATAGACCAACTTAAAACACATTCAATGTATTTACATTACCAACCACTGTGCTGCCTCATTAAGTTTATTTCAGAAAATGAAAACCAAAATAACAAGAGTTCAACTTAGTGGGCTTAAAACTCCTATAGGCAGTATTGCAACAAGAGATTGCAGTTTAAAACTAACTTAATAAGCACAAATAAAACATAAAACAGGAACCCTGTTTAGTCATGAAAATTTAGAAAATACTTAATTTAAATTGTTATGTTTTCAAAGTTAATTAAATGCTTGAATTCAAATATACTCCTTGAAAAATAATGTAAAATTAAAGTTATTTTCTTGTGTTCACTCGTCATTCATAGCTAGATTGTGTTATGTGTTGTCTGTTGATCCCTTACTCTGGAAATTAGAAAACATTAAATAATCCTGATCAATACATCCAATCAAATTTAATATGAACAGCTGGTAAATTAACAAAGTCACAATATACATTTATTGCTGTGTGTAAAGGAATCCTGTAAACTTTTCTTTTTGCAGTTGCATTTAGGTTAACAATTTAGATGTGGTGATGATAAAGGCTTCCAGAGGCTGGAGATTTTTGTTTTAGGTACCTTGAAAGTGCTTGAAACGTGCTTTAATTTTACTCTTAAAAAGCTGTATGAACCCTGATTAAGACACATACTTATTATTATTATTTGGGCTACTAAAACCTATTTTTACAGCATGACATGTAAATAGGTAAGATAAAAACAACGGGGCAAAACAACAGATGATGATGATGATAAAAAGAAAAAAGTCCCTTTTTTGTGTTCAGTTTAAGTAAAACCAAGTTGAATATATTCAGTGTCACAGTGTTGCCTGTTTGCCTCAGTCTGCTTCAGTCAACAGAGTACAAGGTAAGGGTCACATGATCAACAGCTGGCACCAATAGGCTACTTGTACTAGTTTCATGTTGTAGCGGTGGTACTCCACAACATTTCAAAGTAAAGTTGTTGTTTTTTTGACAAAGATGACCCACATGCTCCGACTGCATAACTCCATTATGGCTTTGCTGTTAATCTTGGCTAAGTTTGTATATCCATTAGAAGAAAGGAAATTAGACAAATGAAATGCAAAAAGTTAAGTTAGTTTGCCAGTATCTTTTAGCCATGTTAAATTATTGTTTAGATGTTACTGTATGTGTAATGTTTCTTGTCCCTGTTGTTGTTGTTCTCTTCCTCTCTGTTTGAACCTCAGCTGGCCCCGGCGTGGCCCAAGCAGGGCTGCTTGGAGTTCCGCAGTGTTGCTTTGGCCTACAGGGACGGCCTCCCTAATGCCCTGGACGGGGTGAGCCTGGTAGTGCGACCCGGGGAGAAGGTGGGCATTGTGGGACGCACGGGATCTGGCAAGTCCACCCTGTTCCTGGCTCTGTTCCGTATGGTGGAGCTCAACCAGGGTCAGATTCTCCTGGATGGGCTGGACATCAGCACTGTGGGCCTGGCTCAGCTCAGGTATGCATTAGATGACAAATTGTGAGCTAACATTGATCAATCAACACAGTTTGAGAAATAAAAGGTATCCACAGCTCCAGTGATGCATATTCTGAATATTGTTTTGTCATCACCTTCTGGCAGGAGGAGGTTCACTTTTCTGTGTTCCATCCCAAGATTTCTTTCACCAAGGCTGCATAATCCTGAAAATGATGTTTCTTTGTGTTGTTTTTTCCAAAGAGATCTACACAGCTAGATAATCATTGTTTTTCATCCATCATCTGTAGTTTAATTCAGACTATAAAGATGCTCTACAGTATAATCCAAGCAGTCACTAAAACGTTTCTGTGTCTTGTGGTGGCGCCCTCTGTAGGTCTAGGTTGGCCATTATTCCTCAGGACCCCTTCCTGTTCAGCGGGACCATAAGGGAGAATCTGGACCCATGTGGGAGATGCCCAGACCAGCAGCTGCTGGACATCCTGGACCAGTGCCATCTGAGTTCTGTGGTTGACAGGATGGGTGAGAGACTGAGAAAGAGAGGGGTGAAAAGGTGGAATGAGGAAGTCATTAATGAAGTGAGATGAAGGAGGTTGGATGATGCAATGAATTAAGGATGAGCAGAAGATTTAACTGAGCCAAGGTGTGTCTGTTTTGAATAAAACCACCTGACTCACAGTCAAGTTAAATCACTCCACCCTTCATTATTTCTGTCTGATCACATGTTGTTAACAGAATGTTACTTCTGGTTCAAAAGCCTATCTATTCAATTCACTTTTATTTATATAGCACTATATCATAACAAAGTTATCTCAGGGCACTCTTTCGCATGGAGCAGGTTGAGACCCACTCCCACACATACAAAGACCCAACGTTCCCACCATGAGCAGCACTAGGAGACAGTGGCAAGGAAAAACTCCCTTTTGCTTAAACTTAAAAGTGATGTATCAGCATAACTACCTCTCTAATGCCTTCTTTGTGTGTGTGTGTCTGTCTGTGTCTGTGTCTGTGTGTGTGTGTGTGTGTGTCTGTGTCTGTGTGTGTTAGGAGGTCTGGATGCTGAGGTTGGGGAGAGAGGAAAATCCTTCTCAGTAGGACAAAGACAGCTGCTGTGTTTGGCCCGAGCTCTGCTGACCCAGGCCAAGGTGAGAGCTCACCTTTGTTATTCTTCTCCAGCACAGAGCAGCTGCTTACATCGTGCCTGTGTGGGTGCAGCTCACCAGTCCATTCCTTTTAAAATTGTTAGTTTTTAAAAATGTACATCCAGTGCAGTTTACATCTACAGCAGCTGCTCCCCCCCAAAAAATGATTCACAGAAAGGTGTATCTGTTTACAGTGCAGACAAAGAAGCCAGTCTGCCTATTTCCTTCATGCCATGAGCAGCCATGATCTGACTTCATGTGGCGTGTCCCTGAAACAGACAAAAGACCTCTGCACGAGGATCTTGTTCCGGTGCATGCGGTACTACGGTCTGCGTAGAATGAATTTCCCTACGGGGATCAATAAAGGATAACTTTTAATGTTAAAACCGATCTCCTGTGAAAAAGATGGAGCAAATGACCATGCCTTGTTTTGCGGACACATTTTTGATGCGTGTAGGAAGGCAATTGGAATCCAACTCGACTAACAATGAAAACGAGTAAATCCATTGACAGGCAAATGCTGCAAAACTGGGTTTGGTTTCATGGAAAACTCAAGGATTGTAACTGAATGTACTGCCACACCCTTTTCATGTAGTCTGCTCTGTTGTTATGTTATTGTTTTCATAACCGGAGAACCTGAAACTACTCACCTGTGTGATCACACACTGCACACTGAGGACGCCTCATCTGAAACTTTTCTGCTTGTTAGGACCATTTTACTTCAAGTGATAGTTCGGGATGGGGACGCCATTATCCATTCTGCTTATCGGTCTGATTCTTTATCGATTAACTTATTGATTCATGATCAGTTGTGTGTGTAGAATGCAGGTTTTCAGTATTAACGCAACTGTAGAAACAGAGTATAAAAAAGGCTTGCATGTGACTAACCACTAGGAAGGCAGGTAACCTACTGAAATTCTGGTTCTTCTACTATTGAGAGAGGGTGCAAACCTTTCACTACAGATTTTGTCTCATTGTCATTTTCCCTCAAGCTGGCTGTAGCCTGAAAGCTAACATTAGCTGTAGCAACAGCCTGTCTGTCATCATCTAAAATGGATGAAATGAGAGAATATTTGCACAGTATTTGTTTTGATTGATTTTCTTATTCTTTCGTGAAAGAAGATATCTGCTAAGCCTGCCTGCGTGGCACGAATGTGGCGCTAATGTTATCATAATGTTTCTTCTATGCAGCAGTGCCACTAAACGGTGGTGCACACCATGAAAGCAGCACACACATATATTGCAATTCAGTACAGTAAGCCCCCAATAAATGCTAAGTCTATGTGCATCTTATATTATTGATTTTGGTCTGCGATGCTAAATTCACTTTGTGTCAGAGACTCAATGTTTTCCCTTGAATAAATATTTTCTCTGCCTCCACTGCTGTTAGTATAGCATTCACTGCTTTGTGTTTTCAAATCACAGCATTGGAACATGACACACTATTTTCTCATCATGTACTGTAGGTCCTGTGTATTGATGAGGCCACAGCCAGCGTGGATCAGCAGACGGACAAAGTGCTACAACAGACCATCAGAGAGAAGTTTCAGGACAAGACCGTCCTCACTATTGCACACAGGTAAAAGGTTTCTCAATGCAAAATATCTCTGAAAAGTATTAATACAGTCAACCACAGATTTTAAGTAAATCAATTCTCACTTCATGCTTTAATTTTTATCTAATTAATCCTCTCATTTCATAATGAAACCTTTAATTTAAAGTCATTGCACATTCCTAATCTTTACATGTTTTTGTCACCAGGATCAACACCATCATGGACTGTGACAGGGTGCTGGTGATGCATGCTGGGAAGGTGGTGGAGTTTGACTCCCCAGCAGTTCTCTGCCAAACTGACCACTCCATCTTCCACAGGCTGGTTGGTTGGAGAGGAGAGTGAGACACCTGAAGAGATACTGGGAGGAAGGAACTGCAGATTTATTTTTATACTTTAAATCCTGGAGAAGTTGTTTGCAGAGACCTCGCTACCTTTTTAAACACTGTCCTGCTTCACACAATTTTTCTGCACACACTTCTACTTTTGGAGCAGAGAAGCGCTGAATGCGTTGCTGTTCAGACTGGGAAGTGACGGTATCAGTTTGCTAATATTTAGTTATTTTGTGTTTAATTTCTTTTAATTGATGATTGTAATGCTGAAACAGCATTAATTGAATTTTGAGTTAAAGCTGCACTTCCCTTGAATTATTTTTTTTCTGGTTTGATTTCATTTTACATTGTCACTGTCTAAACTGACTAAATTAACTATTTCCCCAGCTAAGATTAGTTTTAATTTACTACTAAAACTGGCAGCAGAGCTTACATATGACTCTCTGGACTCAACCTGCCTTTCGTCATTTGACCATATTTACTGCTTTTGTTAATTCGGTATTCAGTATTTGTTGCTCTTTGGGGGTTTTATTTTCAGCACTGTACACTACACCACTCATAGACACCTATTAACTACAGGGTTTATAGAAATTTTAGTTTAGAAGTTTAACTTGTGTTTTCTAGGTAACCAATAATATTTTAATGTATGAAATTAAACAATCCTGTCGTGATATTAGTTTGTTGTCTCCTGGCATTTATAGTAACAATTAGAGACTTCGAGAGTCTTGAATTTTTTGAAAGTGCTTGAATTTTACTCTTAAAAAGTTGCGTGAACCCTGAAACTATCTATGGGGGACAATAGTTGCACCCACGTTTGAATGTATTGAAAAAACTGTAAAAAGGAAGAAATATAAAAGTGCATGCTGTCTGTCAGCTGCTAAACATCAGCAAACACCTTTGCTCCTAGTCTTTATAAATTTAGACAGTTAAGGAACACTTTCCCATACTGTGGAAATAATTTTAATTGAGTAAGCAACCTTCAGCTTCTGTTTTATAAAATGTACTAATATATTACTGTTCTTAAACAATGGATTTATGTAGAAAAAAAGATCTGTGTACAGTTAAACTAGATGTCAGATGTCACTTCAGGTTTTTGTAGTTACAGTCAGGGATAAAGCAATTTCATTGTGACAGAACAGTGAAACTCTAAGTTGAATGAGTTATCTATATGTCAGTAATCTGTTATCTCAAACTTCTCCTCCAAAGTGGGAGTTCGTGATGGGTCCCTGTGCAATATTAGATAGCCATGTGGTCAGACAGTTTATAGATTTTCTATGTAAAATTAGGTTCGAATGAAGGGTGTGTCTTTAATAAAGTACTATAATTTACATTTTTGCAGGTTTGAAGGATTTTCATGATAATGCTTTGTCTTGGAGATCAGGCTGTATTTCATAGAAATAATAATGTTTCGGTGTATTATTTATTTTCCATTAAAAGGGAATTAAGACAGAAATAATTATGCGGCTCAAATGTTGACAGTTGTCTTACATTTAGTTTTATGTTTTAATAAATAAATAAATGTTGTTTTCGTTAAGATTCATCACTTATATATGTTGTTTTTTGGTTAACTCACATGTCATCTGCTGCTACACTCAAAAAGAGAAAACCTGGGAACATTTTATTGAAACACAACAGAAAAAACTGAAAACATTTTTTGAACTGACAAATTTACATGGTCCCTCTTGTTATTTTACTTTTTAGTTTTAATTTTATGAAGTTGTTCCTCACTTTTCTTTTTGAATTTTATTTGAAATATTCTCTTTTGTGCATTTTAACTTGTTTGAGAAGCACATACACATGAAGTTCACATATACATTACTAGCATTTTATTATGTATAAGATCACAGGTTCAGAGGTCTCTTGGTTATTTTTCTAACCTTGATTTTATCATTGTCACTTGAAATGTTGCTTTTTGTTGCCTTTACCTTTCTAAATATATGTTTTAAGAAACTTAAGTTATTATCTTATAACCAGAGGGAATAATTTTTTGTAGAACTATCTCATAGTCTTCCCCATAAATGTGGTGTTCTCTCTTGTCTCTGTTTATACCACAGGCTCTCTATAAAGATGGCTGATGGCTCCACTTCCTCCCACTGCACAAAAATAAAGCCAAAATCATCGGCGTGATAAAATTACAGAAACCATTTTTGGTGAAATTCTTATTTGACGTTTTTGATTTTGAATGCAGCCAGACAGATGTTTTGGCTTCATTTGTGGAGAGCTGCCATGTTGTCTTTATATACAGTCTATCATTTATAGCCACTGTGTATCTTTGTGGCTTAATTTACAAAATGTTCAAACATTAAACCACCTGTGATTTTATAGCGGTTCTATAATCTCAGTCTCTCAATCTCAATCTATAAAATTACAGGTGGGTGTAGGGGTTTTCCAAGAAGATACTTAATTATATATAGTAATTAAAGTACTTATTAGTACCATTTCAGTTGTAATAAACATTGTTGTCATACCTTTTTTATTTCCCCAGGTTTTCCTGAGAACACATTTGGTCTCATATAATGTCAGAGGCCATCTGCAGCCACAGCCATACCTTTGTAAGATTATATAATGACTGTGAATGTCACTGAACGCACTCTTTTCTTTCCATCCAGATTCACACAGACACAGCAGTCTTTGTGACCAGCAAGTGGCTGTAATCAGAGTGACTCACGCTGTGAACGCCTACCGCTCCCTTGGCACAGCAGCTCAGCATTTTTCTCATGCTAAAACACTTATCATGTTGTCAGGGGGAGTGTTAGGTTTATGAATTACATTTTTTTTGCTGTCTTGTGGTTCCAAAAATGTGATGTTTCGAGTGTAATGCTGGCTGTCATATGTGCCTGTGAGTGTGTTTGCATTTGCATACATGTGCATGCGGAAACAGATGTGTTGACATGAGGAAAAGTGCTTCAGAGGTTCAAGGTGTGTGTGTGTGTTTGTGTTTGCATGCATATGAGCTGCAAGTGTGTGGTAGTCAAGGTGTGTTTGCATGAGGGCGTGTGATGTGAATGCGTCTGCGTTTATGTTTGTTGACAGTTATTGGAGGCGGGTATTTTAAGATGGAACCTGTTTGTCTGCTTCAAGTCAGGTATTGGTCCCCCTGGCTGGGGCTCCTCACCTCAGTCACAACCAGCAGAGCAAACAGGATGGACTGATCACTCTGCACTGAAACTCTTCGACACAACTTAAACAACACGGAGCCCGGAGACGTGCCAAAACATGGACCCTGAGGTCAGTTTAATCTATGATCATCCTGTGTTGGTCCTGGTCCTTAAGGTGGCAGGTTTTGAATGACACTGGGCCACTTTTATGTTTCAGATCCACTGCTGTTCATTGAGAAAGGGTTCGACTTGTCTTTTTTGTTACAGTTGTTCTTAATCAGAATCAGAATTGGGTTATTAGAATCTACAAATTCTCTGCTGCTGCCAAATTACAGATTTGCAGATGGCTCGCAATTTTGTGTTGCTAATGAAACAAAGAAACAAAAAGAAAATACCTGAGAAACATTTTATGATTAATTACTAGCTCCATTGTGCATTTAGCTTTTACTGACTGAACATTTTCGCTTTTATAACCACAGGCAGTTGCACTTTGGCTTAACAGTAAAATGTTTAATGTGTAACTTTAAAAATAGTAAATCAGCTGCTTGCTTGTGTGTGATATAAGCTATCTGCCAACAGTCAGATTGATATGTTTTTGTTTTTACACTATAAATGCGAAGGCATTCCTCTTGAAGACATGATAGATTCTCAGTTCAATCAAAACTGAAGACTGACAAAGTACTCTAAGTATTCAAACTACACTTTTTATTAGGATATAGGACTACTACATCATAGTAAGGGTCTAGACTGATTAGATATTTTCATTGTCTTTTCATATAATTGCGTTGTTTTTTTTTGGGGGGGGGTTGTGAAAAATCTGTCGTGTTTCGTGGAGACGATCATTTTACATGATCTTATTAGAACGTGGTGTCTGGATTTACTGGAGGTGTGGCAGTCTTCTGCCAGGATTTTTATACCAGACAGCGGTGGGTGTGGTCACTTTTGAATGTATGTGCTCACAAAAAGGAAACACCCAAAAACAGAACACTTGTTCGCAGCACTCTCCATAAACCTGTTCCTGATTTTTGTCATTTATTGCCCAAGAGCCTTAAGGACATAACTCAAATACCTGAGAGATGCACCTGCAGAGTTACCTTGCGTCACCTGCTTCGAGTGAAACTGTTTTGTGCTGCCCTTTGTTTTTGAATCTTCATTATATTTAACTAGTCTCTACAGGGCTTGCACATATATGAGAACATAAACACAATTAAAATCAGTATAAATGTAAGCTTAGAAAAAAATGCTTTTTAAAACAAAGCTTTGAAAATGTGTCCAGAAAATAGAACAATGTAATTGTTACAATTGTGTTGGCCAAATAGGTTTTTATGTTTTTGTATTTCTGGTTTTCTCCAAACTATGATTGATGCATTCAATCAATTCAATTCATCTTTGCTCCAATTTATCACAACCACAATTTATTGGTGCAGTGATGCATTCATGTGCAACTGAATAGATTGTGAAAAACGTGTTTCTCTGTTGGACGTTAGTGCAGGAATGCTGCACTGTTTGTCTCAATCCTTTCTGTCATGGATTGATTAACACAAATATGTTCTTAACTTGTGAGGAACACTGCCTCACTACACTGCAGGTATTTTATACCAAGATTTATAGTTAATATGTTAATCCAGCCCATATTTAAAATGTTCTGTATGGATTGTAAACCACTCTTTTGTACATAAACCTCTTACGTAGTCTTCCTTCCTGATTTGAGAGGTCAAACTATCATATGATCAGAGCTGTTTGCTGGACTCTCCTAGTTTATCTGTTTCACTGAAGGCCATAATCTGAACTGTATGTTACATGTGTCACAAAGTGCTGTATATCATGTTTCTATAATAGCTTAATCTATTTACGGAACATTTTATTTTCTTCTATGATTAGTAACTACAGGCCGATTTCAAACCTACCATTCATGGTAAAAATAATTGAAAGGGTTATTTTTTCACAGCTCAGCACATTTTTTAACTCAAATAATATATTTTCAGTCTGGTTTCCGGCCCCATCACAACACTGAAACTGCTCTTGTTAGGGTCTTAAATGACATTCGTCTCAACACTGACTGTGGAAAAATCTCGGTGCTTGTGTTGTTGGACCTCAGTGCTGCATTTGACACAGTCGACCATGACA
>JAVQJD010025858.1:0-16444 GCA_036023655.1 Nannoperca australis | reverse complement strand
TCTCGGATGTCTGCCGTTGTGATGGTTACTGGCTCTTGTTCTGGGAGATTGCTATGGTCTGCTCTTAGATCCACTAGCCATTGTGCATTGGTGTTATGTGATGCCTCTTTCTCCCATATGCTCTTCCAGTACTGGGCGGATCAGTTCTGGGTGCTATTACTGTTCTACTGAGAGTATACTTTGGATGGTTCGGTGGAGAACATTCTATTTATTCTCCTAGCTTCTACCTCTCTGGTGTACCTCTTCAGGCGGGTGGCTAGGGCTGTGAGTCTTTGTTTGGCAGTCTCCAGGGCCTCAGGTATGGGCAGCTTGTTGTACTTCTTAGGCAGCCCTTTCTGTAGTTCTGATAGCTGGCTCACTTCCCTTCGTGTTGTCTTAATCCTGGCCTCCAGCCTCCTTCTCCATGGAGGATAATGCTCCTTATGGCTCTTATTCATCTTACCAAGCATCTCAAGGATCACTGTTGCTGTGGTGTATATCAGCTTATTGGTCTCGGTAATGTTCGCAGTAGGGATTGTCTGTAGTGCTGCATTTACATCTTCTAGGAGACTTTCAGAGTGTACTTCAGTTAATCTTGCTAATCGACCACGAGGGTTCCAGGAGTCCATCTTAGTTACGATCTTCAATCGTTCAGTTAAGCCTCTCAGCATGGCTTGCTATTATTGGGGCTTGGTACCCAATCTCGGGTGGGGATGATGATGTTGATATCTCCCCGCTGACCTGTTGTCCTGGCTCCCCCTTGCCATAGTATTGTTCTTGTACCTCTCCAATCTCTAGTTGTGATAGCAGCTTCCGCTTGTGAATGTTGGAACACTAAGCTACTAGTTGTTTTGTGGTTAGTGTAGATGTTGGGTGTCAAAAAAAGACATAGGTCCCACATCCTCTGCATGTACCCTCTGTCACTGGGGTTACTTGTGTAGTAGCATTCCACCAGTTCCCTATTCTCTGCTCTTGTCCACAAATGTCTTGTTCCAGTAGCCCACTTCTCATCAGGTTGCCCTGGTTCCCCGACAACTGACGTGTTGATATGTATATACATATAAATTGCGTATACTTCAAAGCTGTAATTATTTCCTGCAATGTGCTGCCTGGAGAATGCCACTTTTAAGCCCCTGGATAATTCTTTGGCAATTTTCCTTCACATTCCTTGAAAATTATACATTGTATCTTCTTTTAATTTTTTATGTTTAAATAAAGAAAGTACATGAAATAGCTGGTAATCAGGGGTAGAAATGGGTCATAATGCACTGCAAATGCCTTTTGTGGAATGAAAGAATTAGAGAAACTGCCTTTGAAGCTGTTTTACACTGTTTGTGAAATGTATGCATAAAACGTCTTGTCTTGATCATACCCAAAGTCTTGTCTACATCTCATAGAGCCAGGGGGAAGTGCAGAACCTACCACTCTTCAGTGTACTGTCTCAAGTGAAGAAAATACATATGTTTAAAGCCCCTATAATGCCATACAAATGCCATATTTTATATGTCAAAACATAGTAAGGGGAAAGCACACATATTACATATTAGGAAAAATCTAATAGTCTAAACAGTTATGTTATGAAAGACATCTAGCAGTAAGAAATGAAAGATAGTTAAAACATTAAGAGACATTCTGACAGAGTCATGAATATGCTAACTTTCATAAATACATAATAAACACAATGTGCCTAATGTTAGCTTTACTGGAAGGACAAATCAAGGTGTAGACTTTGTCATGTCCCTTTACTGCTTCGTCATGCACAGTGTCTCCAACAAAGCCGTTTAGGCTTTGACAAAACGTACCGAAGTGATGCATCCCACCATCATTTTCAGAATTATGCCGAGCAGCGAAGCCTAAGGGTTTCTGCTAACAGATAAAAACGTGGTGACATATTTGTGACACATTAGCTCAGATGGGCACTCCATCATTTGTGTTTACTGTTTACTGTCACCCTGTCTCACTCTGAAAGGACTGGAGGAATTATCCTCTGTGCAATCAACACAGAGAGAGGGATGTCACAATTAATGAAATATGAATACCAGAACACACACATAGAGTTCTAACCTGTTCTTTGACAGATGCAAGGATAGCGGAGGTGGTTTCAGACTCTGAGCCGTCTCCGTTGGACGCATTGAGGACGGGGCTCAACATGGTGGCAGCGCTGGCAGTGTCAGACGCCACCTCAGGCACTGGCATTCCTCCTGGAAAACAAGGGAACATGCAACTCTTTTACTATTATTAAAGACACTCTGACATGCCAGCATTTAGGCTGAGTGGCTATCACACCTACACTCTCGTACTCAGGGACAACCACAACCACACATATATGAATGTTAAGAGTGAAGGCAGAGGTGAAGAGAGACATACATTTCCAAGCACATCAATAATATATATGTCAAAAATATTAACAAAGTGGGGTTATAGCAAAATATCAAATCACTGGTAAACCAACCCACTGTTAGACTTCTGTTAAAATATGGACACCAGTCCATCAGTATTACCCATGTGCAATGCATACAATGACCATAATGCAGTTGGATTACATGCTAATACTTACTTTATTTGATTCCAATGCAATATTTTTACCTACATTTTTTCTCTGACTTATTCATGTTCAGGGTCATTTGGAGCTGGAGTTTATCCCAGCATGCATTTGGCAAAGGGCAGTGACACGTCCTGGACAGGTGTACTAGAACATATTTGGAACAGGAAATCTAGGCCAGTAAGAAGAAAAGTCTACATAAGAGGGAAAACAAGGTAGAACATTAATGTTCCTAGACTGCCTTTTGAGAGTTATGTTCTTATTGTTATAGATAAATTTTATGTCTCTTTTATTTAGTATATGTACATTTACTTTATCTTTCTCGCTTTTAATTTAATTATTTAGTTATTTTATTTTGAAATGTTTTCCTTTCTCTTTGCTTATTTTTGACACTGCTCCAATCTAAAACTGCTGAAGTTCAAACTGAGCATCAGAATGCAGAAGAAAGGTGATTTAAGTGACTTTGAACGTGTCATGGTTGTTGGTGCCAAACGAACTGGTCTGAATATTTCAGAAACTGCTGATTTTGATGCACAACCATCTCTAGCGTTTCCAGACAAAGGTCCATAAAATAGAAAATAACCAGTGAGTGGCAGTTCTGTGGCCGAAAATGCATTGTTCATACAACAGGTGAGAGGAGAATGGCCATACTGGTTCGAGCTGAAAGAGTAACTAAAATAATCACTTGTTACTGCCGAGGTCTACACAACACGTGAAACCTTGAAGCAGACGGACTACAGCAGCAGAAGACCACACCAGCTGTACTCCTGTCAGCTAAAAACAGGAAACTGATGCTACAATTCACACTGGATTTCCAGCACCTTGTTAAATTTATGCAATGAAGAATTAAGACAAAAGGCAAAAGGGGTCCAACCCGGAACTAGCAAGCTGTACCATATAAAGTGGCCGGTAAGTGTATATCTTTTGTATGAAAAGCTATTCGCTTTTTGCTAGTAGTAGCAATAATAATGTAAGCTCTGTAGTCAAGTAAGACTTCCCTATGTGTGAGCCAGAGATGATTTTCATATCACAGAACTAAATATGACATCTTCTTGATGTTACAACTCCAATTCCACTACGTCCCCCTGACAGCTCTTGATGATGATCAAAATAGTGGTAGTAGTAGCAGTAGAAGCAATAGTGAGAGTAATAGTTCAAGCAGTCGCCGTGCAATTTAATAAATGACATTAAATAATAGTATTTATTAATATCACATCAGCACAAAACATTATTCCCCAAAAAGCATAAACCTATTGTCACTGACCAAGTATCAGAGTCCTGAATCAGAGCGACTGGCATACACACACAAACACACACACTCGCCTGCTTGATGCCATGTGTCATCGTGTATTTGACCAAGCGTTGGAGGACACGGGCTTCACATGTGCCATGTAATCCTGATGCAGCACAGAGCTGGTGTAACAGCTGCATCAGCCAGCTTTACACACTGATGAAAGGCTTGTCATGAGGAATCTGCCACACACTCACCCTCCCACCCACACACACACATGCACACATGCACACAAAAGGCTGGTTGTCGGCATGAGGCAGCACCAGCCTAGGTAAAAAAATGTTTTAAATGACAGTGGAGCCTGTGAGCAGAGTGGAGGGATACGTGTGGAAAGGAGAGGAGACATGAAAAGGTGAAAGGAAAAGAGCAGTGGAAGGAGAGTGAGTATGACGGTGCGGAGAGAGCAGCGAGGAAGAGGAGGCTAGGCGAAAGAAAAGAGACATACAAGAGGAGTAGGAGGGTGAGGAGAAGAGAAGAGAAGAGAAAAAAACTATTCTTGCATGCTGCTAGGCAACAATCTCTGGTCACTGAAGGCTGCTAATAAGGCTGACCTGGCTTTACTTGTCTTCCATTTTGGAGAGCGTTCCTCTTCCTCTGTACCTACCTATCCCTCATCACTGTTTCTGAGCTTCAATTTTTCATTACCACCCACCTTTCTACTTACCCCACATCTCTTTCTCCTCCTTTCCTCCCCCCACTGCATCCTCCTCCTTCTTGTTGCCTTTACGCCTCTAAACTTTCCCTCCTTCCCTCGCTCCCTGCCCACTTCTCTTCACTTGACCTATTTCAGAAGCTCCTCATCTTTTCAGCACATTTCTGCTTGATTAGGCAGCATGCAGCGGAGGGTGACAGAAGGAGGATGACCCAGAGATGTTGCGGTTTGGATTTGAACCTGCAACGCTGCAGTGCACCTGAGCCCTTGGCTGCTTATCTGGCCTTGTGACACCACTACATGCTTCACATTCTTCACATCATATTCCCATTTTTCTCTCCTTCTCTGGAGGTTTTACTCTTCCTTTTTTTTGTCATATCAACCTCCCTGGTTACTTACCACCTTCCTCTGTGCATCCATTCTTCTAACTTCTCCTCTCTTTTCCTCTTTGCTCTTTATGTAGTCACATCAAACACGTCATCACTCTCGTTTTCCTACTCATCCTAATCTGTCTCCTTCCATCTCTTTCTCTATAGAGTTCAACCCCAAATCCCTCTTTTACACTCTTTTTTTACTATGACTTTTCTGTTCTTAGTAGGCGGGCCCTGGATTGTAGAGACTGATTTGTCAATCATGAAAATGAACCAAACATTAAGCTTTAATGCCAGACTATGTAACTTTTGCTGTGTAGTGGCTCCTGTGGCCACAAGCAGTTTTATAAAAGAGTTATAAAGTCAGTGAACTTACTCAGCAATATCAGTTATACAGCAATGCTAACATTAACCACTATGAGTAACCAGCACGTAATACAGCAAACGTTTGCAATGAAATCAGTGAATTTCAGTAGAATCGCAGCAAACAGTGGATTCACTTGCAGAAGCTGAGTAAATCCCTAGAAAGTTTTCATGTCAAGTTCAACTTTTGATGAGTTTTGACACACGCTGTTGACTTATAGAAAACAGTCTCTACCATGTTGACCCTTGAGGGAACAAAGACCTAGCAAGTCCAACATGGGGCATGCTATCATAGCTTATTAGCTGTATGTGTCTTTTTTTAACCCTGCTCTGTTAGAATATAGCATAAACTGCTCCACAATAGAATAATGTTTTCATTCCTGTTTTGAGACAAGAGTCCATGGTACAAATGCGCCTCTTGAATAAACTGTGTGAACTTTTTTTTAGTTTGTTAGCAGCCAAGCTAACAAGCTTGCTAACTGAGAATTATCAAACTAGCTAGCTTGGAAAGATTTATGTTCCCTCTTCACTTTCCTTATTGAATTTCTTGAGAGAAAACTAAGAAGGGGGGAACAAACGGCCCAGTAGCCTACAGAAAAAATAATAACAAATTTGGAGAGCTGTGATGGACCTGCATTAGCATGTTCCTGGCTGGATAGAATATTACCCATTCTGGCCAGCTACAGTTGTTCAGTTCCACCAACTATCCCTGCAAGCCCTATGTCAGGTTTCTAGTGTTTCTATTATTTCATAAAGACATGGAGATTCATTTTTTTTCCATAAGGCTGTAGCAGCAATATTGAGTAAAACAAGGGTGTGTTGTGTCTCTACTGAATTAAACTTTTCAGATGAACATTATGTCATATAGCTTAAATATCTTCATAATTTTAATAACTTTCACTTGCAATTTATATTTTAAGAGAGGAGTTAGAAGTTTTCCATCTCACTTCAATAAGTCAGTTGTGTTTTATGCAGCATCCACTGTGGCCATACTGAACCATTCAATCATGCATGCAGTGTTATTACAGAGGAGATAGACCAGCCACATGACTGTTATTTCTGAAAATGTTAAAAATAGGGGCAAAACAAAGATTATTATTATTTTTAGCTTTCCAGGTGCATGATGACAAGTATATGGGGCTGAGCAATGACCTGTCATTGTCCCATATATTACAACCTGATCACACAACACAATTGGGGCAATATATGTGACTGCTGCAAATCTCATTATAACCTCTGTCAATGCCATTTATTTATTTACCTACTTTATGTATTTACTTGGTCTTGTCGTGCTGTATTGGTTATGTTTGCACAGGTCTTGATACACTACATTACCTTTTTTCATGTAGTGTATTCTCTCCTCAGTGGATTTCTATGAGAATTTGTACAGACATTCATGCTCCCCAGAAGATGGGCACTAATAATCCAGAAAATCCCTAGAAAAAGATGGTGAACATGGTAAACATTTAACCTGCTAAACATAGGTATGTTAGCATTGTCATTGTCATTGTCACAACAGATTTGCATGCTGATATTAGAATTTATCAGCATGCTCATAAATGGTGCTTAGCTCAAAGCACCACTGTGCCTAAGTATAGCCCTTCAGAGGTGCTAGCGTTACTGTAGACTTTGTAACGGATTTCTGGTTTTCCAACCCCTTAATATATGTAATGTAATATATGTCTGTTAGTAGTCAATACATTGCTGCACTAATATTACAAATTCCTCTACGTTGAAGGTTGAATGAAGTTCTGATTCTGTACTGTATACTAATTCTCTCAATACCTTGTCTGGGAGGATCCGTATGTATGAAACATTTCACATGACAGTACGTTCAAGCTTGAACTTGATCACAGAACTAGATCAGAAAGCAGCGGAGACTGCTTGGCGGCCCAATTTGCCTATAGACCAAAACAAGAGACAAGCTCTGGTTTTGACTGTGCATACAGGGCAGGCAGCCAAATATAGGTCAGCTCAACAGACCGTGTCCAAGCCCTCATCACACAACTGACCAGTACAAAGAAGCTTTCCCCAATAACAGCCGTCAGAACTAGGTTATAGAGGCCCCTAGCCCAGCTAGAGACAAGACTTTGAATATGGATTAGGCCTAAAGGCTTTATTTCACTGAAGTATAATCTTGGATTTTTAGGTCTATATTTCAGCGCGGTAATGCAGGGGTATTTAGCCCCGCATTTCAAAGCAGTAATCTCTGATATTGCTGTAACATTGTAAATGCAGCTCACCATGCTATGATTGACATGGCTGACAGGGGGAATACTGAGCTTAATCTTTTGACCCTTTAAGCTCATCAGTCAGGTCTGAGACAGGCGTGTTTTGGTGAAGACGGAGTTCATCACAGCTCAGCATCAAATCAGCTGAATGTCCATGTGGAAATGTTATTTTCCTGTTGTATGGATGCGTGCGTGTTGTGTACTTGCATGCACGACTGTATTCCTGTATACATGCACGTACATAGAGCACTAGAGCATGCTTGTGTGTGTGTGTGTGTGTGTGTGTGTATATATTTGTGTGTGTGTCCCTTCTGGGATGTGAGTGTTTGTTATGTGTTTGACGGGCAGTCCCCTGTCGCCTCATTAAAACTTGCTGCAATGTTTTGTTTTGGCTTCACCAGTCATCTGTCCCTTTGTCTAGACCCTGTCCCCACGACTCAGCTTTCAAATTAACAACACTTTAACACCTACATTAACAATGTAATTAGCACTGTCTGTGTCTCATTGTGTATTTATTAAGAGCCAGAGTCCACAGCAGAGTTGTGTCTCTAATATTTGGTGTTACCCTTAAGAGTTGTGTGATGTGTGCAGGATTTTCTTTCAACCTTGTTTTCTAAAACGGCGCAGTGA
This sequence comes from Nannoperca australis, assembly GCA_036023655.1. NCBI lineage: Eukaryota > Metazoa > Chordata > Actinopteri > Centrarchiformes > Percichthyidae > Nannoperca > Nannoperca australis. Next base: position 8,385 of record JAVQJD010025858.1, on the reverse strand, counting down.
ATTAGACAAACTAAATGAAACATGGGGTACCAGGGACTGAAGTTTGCATATAAATCCTCTGATCTGTGTGCACTGACTACTGAACATAACACAAGAACAACTCTCAGTGCAAAGAATTCTACCAAGCGTGTAATGTACCTGTACCTCTCAGATACAGTATCCTCCTTCAAAGTAATGAAAATGGTTTTTATTAAATAGCAGCCCTGTCTCCTACAAATATATTTACTACTAATTTACTTTACAAATACATTTAGGAAAAAGTGTATATGCTGCCTGAAATAAGTTCATTGGCTATGTTTACGTCAATCCATAAGCATCCTTAAAGCTTATATTTTTATATTACCTCATAGTGATGAACCCACATTTAATTAGCAACGGACTCTGCTCTTCTCCTCATATCTACTAAGCCGCAGCAGGGAGCTGTTTATAGCACCAAACAGCAGACAGAAGTTAGTGACTAGCTGGCAAATGTATTGGAGTAGAACAGCTAAAGAGACAGATATTTTTCTCAAGAGTTGTGAGTAAATATTAGACTTATATTCACAAGGTGGCCAGACAAATGACATGCTAATTTGTGGTATGTGGTATAAATTATAAATTAATTATTAAATAAATCTATGTAATAAAAATGCATTATCAAAAGCATTAAACTCAAAGTCAGTTGTACTGTAAGAAAAACACTTCAGAGAGCTGTAGCTGTGTTGTTACTTTACTGCCTGGATGCATGACTCACTGAATATGGATCACAATTTAGTTGAGTCTGAATGATTGTGTTTTCATTTCAAACGGCTATATCTATTTCGGGCATACAAGCTAATGACTCTCCCTGATGTTTGTTGGTGTGTGATAGAAAGTACTGCTGATTATATAACCAAAATACCTATAGTCAAAAGTTCCAAGGGCAGCCCATAACTTCCCCTTGATTTCTTTGTTTCTTTTTCCCAGCACACACATGCTTCACATAAATGTAGCCAATTACCCAGAAGAAAGCAAGAGCATTAGTGTAAGTATGGTGGAAGAATCTGAAGAACAGTCCGGCTAACAAAAGTAGCTGTAAATAGCAGTATGACAGCAGGTGTTATAGCAGAACTCTGTTGTTGAGGGACAACAGGAGCATGATGGTCTTTAAGATTTAAAACACCTTCAGGCTCTTGAGAAGATAAACACTACAGCTAATGTGGCTGATTGGACCTGTGACAACCACATTATTAGCACATAACAACAGAGAGCTCAAATATATTTAATCTGAAATGTTAGTGCAGAACAGAAATGCATACAGCTCGATTTAGTGGAGTAACACACTGAAAAGCAATTACAGGTGAACAGGTGCAATCTATGCCTCTGTGACTGGGAAAGCTCTATCATCTACAGGGGCCACCCCACTTCCCAGTTGCAGACACCTGCTGGAACCACGGCAGGTAACTGGGACAGCTCCTTCTCCAGAATCAGCATCTCAGAGAAAGCCACAGCATGTGGCCCTCGACTAGCCTGGTTCCAGATCACTGAATCACCTCGTTTAGCAATTCAAATGCGCTTTGTAGGCAGGACACTTAATGAGGATGTTATTTTCCTACATAGGTAACTTCCAAGCTACCAAACATACTGACTGGTATCGCCACCAGCCCAGAGATCAAAGCACCCAAGAGTAACAAAACCAACCTTTCAATTTTTTCAAATGTAGTAATTCTACTGTAAATTTACCTTTAATTTAGCTATTTGTCACAACTGAACTAAAACACACAAAACTGTTTCTATTTACCGGAAATGAAAAATATCTTAAGGGAACTTGTGGTTCCCAGAAGATGATCCTTGATAAAGAATGGAAAACCCCTGAACTTTTGTGTAGAGTCTGCATTTAGAGTTTACAGAGCACATCTATCCTCCCTAGAGGACAAACCCTTTCTGTTAGGATAATCAATGCTTTCCTCTTGTGCCACCCTCAGGACAAAATGTCAACTTTGTACACAAGACACTGTATATCATCTCATCTAATGGGCACATAGCCATGGAATGTGCTGAGCAGGTTATGTCAATCTGCTGAGGATGTTCCCTGGTGCCACACTCAGGACAAGCTTTACTTTATTAGACTAAGTACTGGTAAGGCTCTACCAAACCTATTTGTAGTTTTGCCGCCTCTACAGGGTTCTAGTGGGACTTTGGGCCTTTACTTCTGTTGAGTTGAGTAAAATGGGTACATCTGCCTATTGAACTCTTTCAGTCAATCTACAGTATCAATTTACAGTACTCACCTCTAGGCTCAGTGATACTAACACTACGTACAAGTTCGAGGTAAGCGTTAGCTTAGGGAAGAAGCAGGTTTACTTGTTAATCTGATGGATTTGGTGGCCCCATTTAAAAGCAAGAGATACGTACAAAAGCAGTAGCATGATTATCAAAGTGAAAATGTTATAGATGCATTTTCAAGGTTGGGTCTAGATGGTATCTCTAGATTGACGAAACTCTTGCACAGGCACACTTTTGTTCAGCACAGTAGTTTTGGTACCTAAAACAAACTGCGACCATTGATGACTATTGGTTTCATACAGAACACAAACGGTGGTCTCCAGGGTGAAAGTCCTGTGCTTGACCCATTAATCCATACTGACCTGTACCCTGTAAGGACTTTGTTGCTCTTTATACTACACCACCTGACAGTAGACACTGACAAACAGCGTGTACAAATCTTTTCAGGGTGCTGGAGTATCTGGAAGAAGTGAATTTCTCTTTCAAGTAACGTCTTACTTACAACATCATAAGCATTTAGGGCTCACAGAACCAGTCAGGTTGGACCAAAGCAGTGAATGTATAATCAGATCAGCTGTGATTTCAGTGGCTTTCAACTGACTGGCACTAAGCAATGGCACAAAGAAAAACCTTTCAGTTGAAAGATTCAGTCATTGTATATATAGTGAGTCTTTTTTTAGCAAAGGTTTTTTCAGACGTCTTTAGCTCTTTTTAACACAACATATAATAGAACAGATAGTAAAAAATAAAATAGGTCTTTAATCCCATGCAAAACAAGATTTACCATGCTACCTAAAATAAATCCAAAAGCTTTGTGTTTAAAACACCCACTCACAAATGATTTGGCTGGACTGTACAACTTGCAGGGAAGCTCTACCTTGTTACAGTTTTATGACTTTACAGTTGTGTGGTTAAAGGCTCCAGTTCATTCGTCCTAAATTTAAACTCCACACAGACTAAAAGAAGCATCCACCAGTGGAATTCAATTAGCAGTGTTCCTCGTGATCCAAGTCTGCTGTTTTAACTGGTAATGCCAGTATAGGCACTTGAGTGTGCGCCTCTCCAAAGGCTGGTAAACGCCTGCTCTCTCTGTATCTACCTGCTCTCTCTCTCACTCACACTCACACACACACACACACACACACACACACACACACACACACACACACACACATACACCAATACAGTACAGTGCAGTACAGTGCAATGACCAAGTGGCACCTTATTTATCTGTTCGGCTTTAGCTACCTCATATGACACATATAAAGAAAAAAACCACTATCATGTGTGTAATTCCTGCTGTCTGCCTGGTGTTCAGAGCACAGAAACCACTCAATCTTGATATTAAATTTGTAACATTAGCATCTATGAAAATCCTGCTATTTACCATATATTTATACTAGACGCTAGATGTATGTCAGGTGTGTTATGCTATCGCTAAAACTCATAATGGATGTCTGCGGTGTATTCAGACAAGGCTTCACTTCATTCATCAAGTAATATTATAGCTGCTAGGGATCATAAAAAGACACGGTATTCACCTCTTTCCTTAAAAATGACAAGTGTTACGACTTGATTTTCCATCTAGAACCGTCAGCCTGCACCTCTATCAGCTGTCGCCAACTCACACACTGATCTCAACTCAAGTCAAAAGCAGAGTGTTGATCACAAGGCCTGACAAACCTTCGCACAATTTATTCAACAGCCATGAACACAAAGTCACAGTGTGAGTTGTCTTACCGTTTCAGTGTAAATCTATTCACCACCATATTAAAATCCTGTGTAACAGCTTATTCTTGATTCTGAGCTGAAACGGAGGTTTCCTTCTCGGGATATTGACCATTTTACACCCTGTTCTTTTTCAATTTGTCCAGTCTTTTGGCACAAAAACAAAATTCTTATATTGATCTCCTATAAGCTCCAAGTTATTCTGGTTTACGTCCCCCCCCCTGCTCACATCTCATGATGATGTCGCTTGGAAACCAGTCTATTAATGTTGCCTACAAATCTCACATAAAAGTTATTATTAATCAACTTTAATCTTCACATAATTAAGGTGATTGATTTGATCACTCTGCATATTATTGCATATCCCACAATTTCATATAAACTGAGTCAGTTTTGCTTCCTTCTTTTGCTGATCAGTATTAACATGATTCAACATACAGTATAGCTTAAAGCAGGCAAACACTTTTCCCATATTACACACAGAAACCCCTCACCACACACACATCACTCTTTAACCTCTCTTATTATCACTTGTCTTTCAGCTAAAAACTGCCAGTATGCTTAAAGATCAGCTTACACACACACACACACACACACACACACACACACACACACCATATGTTGCTCTGCCACAGAGACCGTGTCATCGCTGCCAACGAAGCTTCACCTCAGCACACTGAGTCAGTCTGCTGGGGACTGACTCAAATGAAATCAGAAAACATCTTGTCACAGGAGCGCTGGCCTTAATCGGTGATCTGTGTGCGGAAGTGTACATTTGTTTTAATAGTGCCCTTATAGTTTAGTTTCTTTCACGTCTCCTTGGTGATAGTTACAGTATGTGGTCCAATTAAAACAATCATCGTGAACTGAATTGTTTGTGTGCTTACTGATGGACTGTGTCGTTTTGTAACACATTTGCTCTCCTCTTTTTAAAATGAATTGAGCAGTTAACATAAGTATAGTGTACAATAATGTAATGATGGCTTCCAAAGTAATCAGTAATGTGACCATGTCATTTACTGATTTCTTCTACCTGCTTCAACACGGCAGCTTCTAGTGTGTGAAGCTGGGTCTGATTTAACAAGGGTAGAGTTCTTCATGTGCGAATGGAACAAGAGGTTACATTGGGAAACATAGGAAATGTAGTCTGAAATGCTCAGTATTATTATCAGTTTATTTTATTATTTGGATCCCCATTAGACACTAGCAAGGTAGCAACTACTTTCACGCAACATATTTTTTCCTTAATAATGGTCAAATTACTATGTTTATGCTATGCTTGTAGTAATGAATCTACAGAGAATTATCAACAACTCTGCAGTTCCCCTCCACTCTACAGAGCGTTTTAGCATCTTTTAGTTTTTGGAGCAAAACTGTGCTGTTTGTTTCCAGTTGCAGCAGGCAGCTGTTTTCATTAAAACTCATTGTACGCTACCTGATCAGTACTAAATAGCAGACAGACAAAGTTAGCGATTAGCTGGAGAACTCAGTGGAGCATTTAGCAGCTAAAAAAACATACTTTTCCCTCTAGAGTTGGTGGAGAGCAAAACAGAGCTTAAAGGAGACTGAATATTAGACTTACATCATCAGGTAACCACAAACACAACTCCAAATAAATGCTAATGTTGCTAATATGTCTGTTCAATATGTAAATAAGCAACTGTTTGCTAAAAAGTTATCAGCTTTAAAAGGTGATAATATGACAATGTTGTGTTTACAGCCTGTTGTGCTGGCCTCAAGTAACCAAACAATGAGTTTAAGATACATTAACATCCAATCATTTCATCTTAAACCAACTTACTTCGACCATTTTAAAAGCAAAATGAACACTGAAGCTGTATGTATAGGCAACTATGTATCTGTATGATTGAATGCTGGAAAATGCTGATAATGCTAATGAAAGTTTAGATATCAAAAGTGCATGGATGGCCCGAATCTAGTTTCTTTATTTGTATTTATCTGAATCTTGTTTGTTGTCTTTGTTTTGAAGATAGATGTTTTTATAACCTGCTTGAAATTATTTGGTTCGCCACCTGAACAATTTTATTTGTTTCCTCATTTTCTATGCTGTGAAATAAAGCAGAAATAAATGTCAGTCAATTCCCTCTCTTGCATTTCCTCCATACTTTCTTCAATCTCACATTCTATTGCTTTCACACACACACACACACACACAGCAAGCATGTGTTTGTTTTGTTATATTTATGAGGACATACTTTGGTGAGAAGAGTTTCCACACTTGGAAATAAAATTTATAAGATAATGAATCACGGCTCATCACCGTGATGAGTCAGCTGTAGCTAGCCAGCCCCTAGCCGGTGTGAGCCGACCACAAGTCACTTAACCGTCTCCTGGAAGAATCACGTTTAGCCTGGCTAGATAGTCTTAAAATCTATATGCTCTGTAATGCCAGAGCAGCCTTCTACTCATCATTAATAGGGGAAAATAAGAACAATCTCAGGTTTCTGTTCAGCACTGTAGCCAGGCTGACAGACAGTCACAAATCTGCGGAGCCATGTATTCCTATAGATCTCAGTAGTAACGACTTCATGAGTGGTTCAATTCTAACAAAATTCAGCACCTGCCCTCAGCTGGTACTGACTTATTTTCAAACACAGGAACATTAGAAAAAACTGTAAAACCTGATATATATTTAGACTGCTTTTCTCCCATCAACCTTAATCAACTAACTTCAATGATTTCTTCATCTACGCCATCAACATGTCTGTTAGACCCACCTTAGATTCCCCTTGTTGCTCTCTCCTTCTGATGCTTTCTGCGGGTATTTCTGCTTCTGGAACTGTAGAGTCTGGATCTAAGGTTGCACCAGCTGCCCCCTGTGTTATTGCTCTCATCATTAGTATTTCTATGATTATATTGCTATTAGTATTATTTTTATTAATATTAACATCAATACCATTACCAGAACCAAAACTTTACATCTCTATGTAGAACTGTACTGTCCTACTGTGTGTTCTCCTCCCTCCTGCTCTATCCCCCTCCCCCTTCAACTCAACCGGTCGAGGCAGATGACCGCCCACCTAGAACCTGGTTCTAGTTTTTCCTTGCCATTGTTGTTGAGTGCTGCTCATGGACAGAATGTTGGGTCTTTGTAAATATAAGAGTTGGTCTCGACCTGCTCTATACGAAAAAGTACCCTGAGATAACTTTATTATGATATTGCTCTATTTAAATAAAACTGAATTGAATTAAATTAAATTGATGGAATTCAGGTTCATTCACTGCATACACTACATATTTAGAGTTCAGACATGAAACCGGTCAAAAATTGCGATCTCACAGGCCTCATCTTTTACTCATGATCTTGTCAAGTAAAGAAATCCTGAGGAAAGCATTTTCAAACCGCTGTCATATCAATGCAAATCTCCATCGCAGGTTTATCTCCTAGGATGTGTGTTGATCCTGGGATGGAGAGAGCTGAGGCATATTGATGAATGATGCAATATTTTAGGAAATTTCTTTCAAGGTCATCCTTTTAGTGTGTGAAAGTTGGAAGAACTTATTTTATGTTTGTTTCAAATCTAAAAGAAATGTTGGGAACCTGTGGGAAGTCTTAATGTAAAAGGAATAATCATATATCACACATTACTGGCATTAGAGTCATTTCATGCCACAATTATATGACTGAGATAACCAAAGATCAGTGTGAAAGTGTCAAAGATCAGCAAAGATGAACACGAATGAATTTCGCCTCATCAAGCGGATCCTCCGATCGTGCCGATTATACTGGAATTAACTGAAAATAAAAATTTAAATTTAATTTGAAATCCTGGTGTATTCAGGCCTTTACAGCGGACATTAGAGCAGCAATGAAGCCATGACAGAGATGCTGTGCATCTGGAATGCGATATAACCGCATGCAATGGACATGTAGGGTAATGCTCTTGTCGCTGAATGGGAGCAAATCCCTGCAGCCAAAATCCAGAGGAGTGGGCTATAGCAGCAGATTAATACCCATGGTTTCACAAATCTTTGACACTCACATTTGGGTGTGATGTTTGGATTTCCACATATTTCTGGCCATGGACTGTACACATAGGCAAACATATTGTATAGGACACAAGACTTGAATGTAGTTTTCTTCCAATATAATATAATAATGGAAACATTTATGAGCAGTGGAGTTTGTAAAATAACTTTAGATTTCAATTTTAGTGCCTTTAATTGGCATTAAAGGCACCGCACTGAGCTGGTTTAAATCTTATTTATCAGATCGATATCAGTTCGTACACGTTAATGGTGAATTCTCTATGCACACCTGAGATAGTCATGGTGTTCCACAAGGTTCTGTGCTTGGACCAATTCTATTCACCTTATATATGCTTCCTTTAGGCAATATTATCAGGAAGCACTCTATAAATTTTCATTGCTATGCAGATGATACCCAATTAT
>JAVQJD010025849.1:0-15988 GCA_036023655.1 Nannoperca australis | reverse complement strand
AGAACAATGATTGATGGCATAGATACATCTAACAAAAACAGCAACCAATTTTATTTTTTGGGATAATTAGTTTCAATGATCTGCGCAGCTGGTTAGAAGCTTCCGACTTAAACAAAATTAAGGATTTTCACACAGCGGTCAAGGTCATAAGTAAGTTGTGCTGTTTCATTTGTCTATGTCTTAAAATTGCATTGGAGAGTAGCAGATACAGGGTTGCAATAATAACCGAGCATGTAGGATGATGATACTATCTGTTTCATGTCTGTGTGAAATCTATAAAGTTAAAAAGCAATGAATGGTCAATCCAACTACCAAAAGGGCAAAAACAAAGTCAATACTTGAACTGTTCATCGTTTGTGGATGCAGCCTCCTAAAAAGAAATGTGACAATCTTTTCTACTCTGGAAACGTGGAGGGGTCAGACTGTGACACCAGAATGTGACACTTAAACTCAAGTTCAATTAAAAAAGGAATCTGAAAAAATGCAAAAATTCAAGCTGGGGGACGTTCCCTTTCTGACAAAGGATCCCATGACCTGGAAGTAATACCGTGCCTCTCCAACAGGCTCAGGGGTGTGGACAAAGAGTCTTCCCCAGAAACACTGGTTTAATGTGAATATGTGCATTTAGATTTTACATTATATATAATATATTGTTATATTACTATACCAGTGAAAGATACACTATTGTATTGTCAGTGTGCATGTGCATGAATGTTGGCCTGGCTGTCACACTGCTTCAGTGTCACTGTGTGTACGGAGGGATCTACGTGACCACAACATACTGGGCAAGTGTCCCTGCTGTCCTGATGCCCCGAGTCAAAGAAGCAAACGAGGACAGAAGGTCTGAGTCACATCACATTAGCAAAAAGCTCAGGGCTGGAGATTCACACATTTAAACGACACGTCTTAGGCATCACCCCAGCAAAAACACTACATCCATGACACACACATAAACACACTTTTCCTACAAAATGCACCCATTTGGTTGCTGCCACATTCTCAACTTTGCGTAGCAGCCGATGATTTGATTTCATACTTTTTAAAACTCACTCCACTTATTTTACAAACCAAACCAAAGTCAGTTGACTGGAGGAGTTATCAGGAGGAGCCCCACTCAGCTTATAAACCAGGCAGCATGGTGTATTTGTGGCTCTGGAGGAGCTTTTCCAAAGTCTGAATAATAACCATCAATAGTTGACTCGGCTTGGGTTTACAAACTACAGATTTATATCAGAAAGACTGGAGTTATAAACTGCAGGTATGGAGATTGAGAGATGGGGACATTTACCGGGCACGGAGAGTCTGATGAGAAATGTTAGCAGCATTATGGGACATGTAGGATCCGGTGTTTTTGCAGCCTGAACCATACTAATAACTAAAAGTCAGGATATCTCAGCCTCTTCTTTATCAATTTAGACCGTTTTTAATGTGTCCCCCAACTTTATGGAAGAAGAGATACTGACTTAAAACCATAGTTTGTGGTCACTGGATAAACAGCATGACATCCATTTGCTCTGCCAAACAACTCAACATGCCGTTAAGTGAAAAGGACTAGTCGAGTAGAAAAACACTGATATTTTGATGTCTAAAATGTTCCACACTGCTTTCCACGATTAATCGGAGGCTTTGCATGTATCTAAATGTGAATGTTTTGTATACAGTATATTGGGAATGTTGAATACACTGTGCAGTTTATTCCCCCGCCATATCTGATTCAGGGATTATCAGATTGTGTGGGTGATATGGCTAAAGTGCTTCGTGAAGGGTGGAAATGGTGACCTGCCAGCTGTGGAAGGTGTTGTTGTTTTTGGGTTTTTTCATCATTTATTTTATGGTGATGCTCCCCAAACGCTGAGTCACTTTACCTGCTGGTTCACAGGGGCTCAGACGTGACATCACTATCTGATGCAATAGGCCAGCTGAAGGATTGTAGGTGTGTTTGATGCAGAGAGGTGGATAGTGTTGTGCTTGTTAGAAAGATGCCTGTGTCGAGGCAGTAAGAACTCCGGTCGGTGGATTAGAGATGCAGTGTTATGTCACTGACCAGACACACAGCTAATACAAAGAGAGGGGCCATTTGAGCTTGAGGTTAGCCATGGCACTGCCTTGTTTACATCCCCAATGAGCTCCACGGCGGGGCGGGCGGGATGCTGGCGGGCCACGTGCATAGGTTAATTCAGCGCACGGTGATGCCGGGGGGTGAGGGGGTGGCGAAAACACCTGAGACAGCCTTCATTCCTCCCCCACGGGGATGCTGGCGACCCTCCCGGTGCCGTGTTTCTCCTCCCCTAGCTCCGTTCAACTCACCTCCTCTGCGTGTTTCCTCAGCGCTTTCTCCCTCTCGTACTGGGTGATGAGCTGCTCGTTGTCCTCCTTCAGCAGCTCCAGCTCCACTTCGTGCTCCTGGTTCTCCGCGAACACCGAGTCCAGGTTCTCCAGCACGGCCACGACCAGCGGCATCAGCTCCTTCACCACGTCCTCGTCGTATTTACCGATGAGCCTCTCGAACTCGCGGTAGATGGAGTTGGCCAGGCCCGATACCCGCTCAGACATCATCGCTGATGTCCCCGGGTCGTCCTGGTACACAACTCCGTCTTCCAGCTCCATTTTAGTCCTCTCCCTTTCAGCAAACAGGTCCAATGTGAGTTATTCCGCCTCACCCCGCCACTATCAGCACCGTTATCCGCTAAAAGGAAAGCAGCGTTTCTTCAAATAAACACATGGAGGACATTAACACGGCTCGACTATTACGATGCAAGATAGGCTACGTGGATTTCTTCTTCTTTTCCCTCACTTGTCCCTTGCTGCCTTCAAGTGCTCTTCCAAAGCTTCTACTTCCCAGTTTCACTGAAGGGCCAGAAGCACACGGTCCAGGAAGATATTGTTTTTATCTTGTGGGGATAAAGTACACAAATGTCTTTAGATAATAACATCGGCTTACAACTTTTAACACGTTGTTTATACAAAACCGCGAGCTGACCAGTCCTGTTGGTCACTCTGTTTTTCATTCTGGTAACATTGTAATCCCAACATTACCTACGGTATACGAAGGCACCACCACAACAGCTGAGTTGTTGACCGGATCACGTGATGACGTCACATCGTCCTAACAACGTAAGATTTTTCGCACAGGCACATTGTATTGTGCACACAATCTTACTGAATTATATTCAAGCTGAATAAGATAATTTAAAAAAAATCCTAAAAGGAATTATGGCAAGAAATAGAAAATAATTTCAGATTTTGTGAGTGAAAATACATTTTATAAGTAAGTCCTTTTACCATGTGGGGCACCTTTACCCTGAAGCTTGTTATAGCTTTATTACATATCATTTTCATTGACACACAACACATTCAATTGCACTCTGCCCTTTGATGGACAGAGATGAAATGAGCCACTTAACCACTGTATCTCATAATATTTGTGCAGGAGAAAACCTGCCAATCACTTCTAAGATATTGTATTAAAAGAGAGTCTACTGTATTGACTAGAATCATTTAAATAAAAGGAGAGAAAAAAAACAAATTAAATGTTTTTATTCTTTTTTTGTTGTGGTTTCACCTGAACAGCAGTACTGTAGTACTGTTACAGTATATGTAACTAGGAGTCATGAATATGTGTATTATCATCAAGAGTTTCACTTTTCAACCACATTTGGCCCAGTTTAAACCATTTAAACATTTTGTCTTATGTAATTTAGTCATGTATGTGCACACGCTCTAATGAGTTATGAGCACTGAGTCCTCTCCCCCCACACTCAGGATCGTTTCATATTTGCTTGTATATGTAGATAACGTTATGGCAGGTTGGACAGCAGTGCTCCACGTATTTAAAGAAATTAATGCATTATAATAGAACCATCCTAGACTAGACACATTGTAGAAGGCTGGCAGTGATGGTCACATGATTTTGCACCATAACATCAGTGTAGTAACAGTTATAGTAGTAGTAATAGTTATTTAAAATATGGATGAACAAATAATCGGTAAACCTGTCAGGGATCTGGTCGCCGGATTGATTGAGACTTATTAGAGTCTCCAAAAACAAACGGCTGATGTGACAGTAAAACAAAGGATCTTAAGCCTGAAATTTCTTATAAACTATTCATTCAACGTTCACACTCTAATCACATGAAACTCTCTGTCCTGGTAGCACATAGTCGTGGAGAATGAATACATCAAAACGAACTGACACGGGCACGGGGAAAAAACACACATTAAATACACATGAAATGAGCCACAGCTGTAACAAATCAGGGCGTGGGAGGCCATCCGGCAATACAGTACATGCAATAAGCTGAAGAGACCCGGCAGTGAGTGACCCTACAAAAAAAAACAGGAAATGAACCAAAACTAAAACTAAAACTCCCAGGCCAAAACTAACACTACTGACGAGACCTTACAAAAACAACTGAACATACAGTAATTGTTGAATCATTTGATTCCAGCATGCGGACAAATCCTTTTTTAAACACAAAAACAGTCATTAATTGGTGTAACTATCATGCCCATAGTCATTAAGTCAGGCAGGACTATTTTTGGCTGTCATTACCAGAGGGTGAGGTGATGAAATGTACTGACTGCATTCACTTAAGAGGCTGCAAATTGTACAACTGTAACTTATTATTGAACATTTGGGAGATGAAGCTCAGTTTACTAAAACCAAAGGTTCAGAACATATATTTCTATTAATTAATTACCAAATCTTTACTGCCTTAGCATAAAATGCATGCAGTAGAATAGGTTAGAGGCATTATTTGTGGATTATGGTATTATATTATGCTTTAACAAGTGGTTATGTGTATGTAAGCAAACTGGCAACACAAAAAAATGACATCAGTCAGGATATCTTGAGGTGTCAGGTGGAGTTGTATGAAAATATGTCAACACTACAGGAGTGCATAATCCATCATCTTATCTGAAAAGATTGTGGAGAAATAGGGATTTCACTGGAGAGATGACATCTGCCTTAATCCATTGAATATAAATGACACATTTATTTATTTCACTTGCATAGTTATTGTATTTCCCCAGTCTAATGTATAGATGTCACAACAATTACATTACGTGTATTATTGTGTCATTTTATGATTTAAAGCTACAGGGAAAATTGAGGTGTATGCTTTAATGCTGGATTGACAAATACAAAGACATTATTATGATGAAAAGTGGCATTCGGAAATAAAACCGTCATTGGGCAATATTAACGTTGTGAAATAAAAACAGACTTTGAAAATTAACATTTTTTAAATAACAGCTGCTTAAATTAAAATTATAATAATATATACCAGCAATACACTGTTATTGTGATACAAAAGCATAATGAAATAGCATTTTATAATAACAGTTTAGCAGTGTAAAAGTCTGCTGGATTATTTCTTAGTTTCATAGTTGTGTAATTTTACATATTGTGTATTAATTCATATGACATTTACTTTGAATGAGTGAATACTATAAGAATAACACAACAAAGATTATCACTTAAGGGCTCGCCTCAGCCCTGCAGGTTGTTGAGGAAGTCTTCTCCAAAGCTAATCATCTGTCTCAGTGCGGTCAGTATCAGCACATTGATGTCATCATTCGTGGCGATTTCAGAATGGTAGTTCTTCACAGGGAAGACGCAATTCGGTGAAAAACCCAGCAATGTGCTTATTTTGTCCACCTAAGGTTACAGCATTTCAGTTGATTAGTAATTGCAAAGTGGTGACCAAAGGAGATTGTTATACTGAAAATTAAACTTAAACAACATTCCAAACATTTCAAATCTAAAAACAGTTTAAAGAAATCACAAATACAAACATACCTGTTTTTGCAGGTAATTGCTCTTATAGACGTTCCTTACATCTTTTTTTACCTTATCACAGGCTTCATCAACTTTGGTGAGAATAGCCAGTTGGGGAATCCCTGCCGATGCAAAAGATGAATCATAATTTAAGCAATTCTTTAGCTGGCATTTTGAATCATAAAACCCATAACTCCACGCAGAGTAATAATGATGTCAGATCTTACCCATGTCACTGGCTGCTAGTCTGACTTCTCTTATATTCTTCACAATGTTGACACTTAGTAAATTCACTGAGCCGGCAGGAATGACACAAACCAGAACGTGAACTCTGTCACCCAGAGTGGGTGATGACTTGTAACCTTGCTCCCCCTCCTTAAGTGGCTTTTCTGGTTTGAACTAGAAAACAATAAAATACGGTCAAATAATGGTTAATGAACAATGCAATTCATTGTAAGTAAAAATGTATTGAATGCAAAGTAGTAAAATATAACTTAAGTTAACTTAAAATTGCGTTTTGTCTCGTGCAATTAAGGATGTGATATTCCTGCAACTGGTTTCACACTGCTCTAATGACCTGCAGGTGGCGGTAATGCAAAGGCAGGAAGGGACAAGACTCCTTGCTGCAGTATTAACCATGGATGTAAACAATGCAGCTTTCAAACGTTTATAAAAGCAATTTTGATCATTTGTTTTAAGAGAAAGAAAGTACATTCATCATGTTTGTTAGACTATAAGAATACACACAAACACAAAAATGATTGTACCTGGTAACCTTCTGTCACATGTCCCCTCAGGGCCAGTTTGACGTCTTCCACATTAACTCCATTGGTGTTTTCCTCAAAGCCCATGATGTCATTGAAAATTAAAGTAGGAAAGTGCTCTGGATCTTTGTGGATTTTGTGAGCCAAGTACTGTAAAGCAAAAGGTGCATTTGCACCATTTTAGCAAATCCCAGATAAATATGCAATTCTTAAACCAACACAAATATCTACATTTCCAGTCATTAAAACCGCTCTTCTCACTGTGCCAGACCTGCCAAGTTAAATGACAAAGTATATTGTTTGTCTGATGTTTTGTTAAAATAATGTATGACTGAGCCTTCAATTGTTTTTTTCTTTTATCTTTAGTCTCTTTTGCTGCCTCTGCCCTGACACACAAACTTACTTTGTGCCTTAATCTTTTAAAACAAGGATTATCAGTCCACTCCTAAAGAATCATAACCTGGACCCCAATTTAATCAGCAACAATAAACCAATCACAAATCAACAGTTATTCATACTTTTTTGGTATAGCTGCTCCCAGAGGTTGCATCTGTCTGAGCTGAAAAAGCACATCTGCCTTTAAAAACACTTTCAACAGAGTTGACGAAACTGGACTTGCCAGCACCGACTGGTCCATGAAGCAGAACTCTGAGATGTTGGACTTCCTTGTTGCAAGGTCGGTAAGATGTCACAAAATCAAGATCTTCCTGCTTGTTGCTGTTTATTGAAGAAAAAAACATTAGATTGATGTATTCATACACAGCAACCAGCAAATGCAACAACAAACCATTTAAGTCATGTAGAGCCATACACCGAGGGAACACAATGACTTTGTTTACTCATACTCACTCCGGTATAGTCCTCCATGGCTGTTTAGAAAGTGCTGTTAACATACAGTGAGGCGAAACTGTATTTTAAAACTTCATCAATATCATACATTATTTTCTATGAATGTTATCTGTGTTGAAAATTCTCTTACGAGAAGGTGAAAATGTGACAGGTCAGTACTTACCTGATCCCATAGCTGTAAAGTAAGACATTTATATGTAAATGTGCAGGAATTTACCACAGTGGGTCAAATATAATAAAAAATTAAATGAATATAAAAGGTTAAAGGTACGCAATTACAAGTAACAAACATAGCCATTAGCCTTATTACAAATCTGACATACATTTTGTAAATTATCCAGACATTTTAAGTGCACAGAATAAGCAATTCACTTATTACATTATTGTAACTGTGAACTGTTAATACATCAACTTTTAAATACAAAAAATATTCAAATTCATTTTAAATCAATGAACCATGTAAATCAAGTTTGAACTTAAATTATTGCATGCTAATATTAAACATCAATAAACTGCATTTAGGCTCCTACAGACATTATTAGAATGAAATAAGCATTTTAGTGTTATAGTTGGTTGAGGTGGAGCTAGTTCAACTATGGAAAACAGGCAAAGAAAGTCTTCTCTTCCGCTCCATTTCAGAACTATTCAAAATATTCACTACACAGGCAGGGATTAAGTTTAATTTCTTTTCATTTTTTGGCACTAGCTCTACAGAACATTTAAATCTTTTTAGTAGAATCATAACACTATAAGAGTAACCACACTACACTGAAATGACACTACTCAATATGTTTAAAGCAAAAGAATGAGAATTTACTTTGTTAGAACTTTCTTTTGATTAAATTGATATGATTTTTGGTTTTATTTAGTCATTGAACTCTCTCTCCATCATTTCATTATTCTGGCTTTACAATAGCATGTTTTACTACCATATCTGACAAGAAAGTTCTTACCTTTACTTGGGTGGCTCTGGACAGAGTGACACTGTAATGTTGCGTGTTTCTAGTTTGCTACTATCTTTCACTTTCTTTTACCACTTTCAATCCAACCACATGACTTACATTTTCCAGGCCAGACAATTTTAATACTTCTAATTTTGATTTGATTTACAGCCTATCAATCTCCTGTTTATTGATAGGTATTTAGCTGTGATACCGTAGCTTCTGCAAGACTAAATCAAAGTGATTTATGTTTTTAGATTTTAGAGTCTAAACAGCATGTTTTTATTATTATTTTTGTTGTTTGCAGGGTTAGGTTGGCCAGACTCAAAATAATAACTCATGTCCGACATAATGGGGTGATATATTAAAGGCAATTAATAACTCACTAAGCTCTAAGTCACAAATATGCTGCCATGAACTGGTTCAGATAAAAACACAACCAAGAAGAATAGAAGGTTATGGGGATTGTCATAATGCAAACCTACCTTCAGCAGGTCCTCTCAGTTTCGCTCTGGTTATTTGACTGACACTTTTTATTGTTTTTATTCTGGGTGGCTATGGCTCAGAAGGTAGAGCAAGTTGTCAACTGATTACAAGGTTGGTAATTTAAGCCCCAGCTCCTCCCGTCCACATGTTGAAGTGTCCTTGGGCAAGACGTTGAACTCCAAATTGCTCCCGATGGCTGACCAGCACCTTGCATGGTAGATAGCCACCGCAGGTGTGCATGAATGAGCGGCAAAACCCTTTTAAAAGCGATATATCTTTACCATTACATTGTTTGGAAATGCAGTATATCACACCAATTGTTTATTTCATAGACACCAAATTGGGTGCTTCAATCTGTGAAATACTCGACATCTACCATTCTAGATTTGGTGTAAATCCAAAAATAGCTGGCATTGAAACACATTTTTCTTACTCAATCATGGTGCACAGTATTAACCGTTCCTGCTTCAGCCTCCAGACCATAGTAGGGAATCACTAGCACTATGTCTTTCTGCTCCAGGGCCAAAGTTAGTGCTAACTTCGAGGCTAACCCCCTTCACTTTATTCAGCAGTTGGCAAGCAAGACATGGAATGTTGACTTGGGTCTGGAGGAGCTGTAGGACAGCTCAAGTTCAATTAAAATGGATTGTGAGATATGGTTAATCTTTTATTGTCATGTTTTTTGTTTTACATCCCTTGTGATGAATTCATATTGAAGTAGAATGAAAAAGACCAAGTGACCAATCAGTATAGGATTGGAATAAGTGCATTTGGTATAATTTTGATCAGTTAAAAATGTCTCTGTAGAGCAAGCAAGGTTGATAGGCCACAGTTCTTTTCTCCCATTCACATTCGCTTGTATATGTAGATGACATTGTGGCAGGACGGACAGTGGTGCTCTACGTCTTGACAGGAATCAACGCAGAACGGGATACAACAGCAAAGAAAACACCTGTAGGAGGAAAAGTGAATTATTATATCCCACATTTGTTCCTAAAGTAATAATAATTTGCTAAACAGGATTTGTACTTTTTCCTCCATAGTTTAAAATTCCTTTTAATTTTTCCATACGATAGAAACTACCAGACATGCACCCAAAAAGTTGTTTTTACCCAAAGAAGGCGAGGCCACCACAGATGGCCCAGGTCAGCAGGCCTGGTGTGTGGTTTATTTTGGTGATAACTGTCTGCTGGCAGCGGGAACACAAAGCGTTTCCAGGGACGCTTTGTAGTGCAGGTGCCGTTATCATGTGAGTCACTGAGGATGAGAAATGCACAAAGTAAAGGATTTGTCTCCATATTCTTTTCTCTAAAATCACTTAATACATGATAAAAATGAGTGCAGTGTCCCGTGTGTCACTCCAACATCTAATAACTAGTAGAAGAACTAGTTGTAGAAGAACATTTGCTGATTAGGCTGGCAATGATGGTGACAGGAAGACTCAGAAACAATTACAAAGCTAAATTGTAACTGTTGTAACTGTGGCCAACTAGTCTGTATTCGCGTTTAACTGTAGACTTTCTGCTTTGGGCTGGCAAGATTTGAAGATAAAATGTACTAACTGCACTGACTCAGCAAGGGCAGCAGAGGATGTCAATGGTACAACAACCATAATGTGATAAGGGGATAATCCTGTTTCTATTTTTCTAAGGTCCCTGTTATTAAGGCATCCAAACATAGAGGGCTTTATAGTAGAGACCAGCTCAGATTATTCTTATTGTTTTGTGTGAAATTGTCAGACAGCAACACAAAACATACCTCAAAATTGATATCAATGTAAATGTGAGAATGACAACACATCCGTCATGAGAGACGCACACAGTTCACACACACACACACACACACACACACACACACACCTGTTATAGGAATCCTTACTTGTCTGTTGCTACAAATGTGACAGAACACCACCAGAACAAACTGTGAACAAAAGCTTTTTGTTATGTGCAGAGGCCACAAATGGGCTATTCTTCAGATCACTTTGGTAGGACACCGAGGACGGCAACTGACTTTGTGGCACTGTGCAGAGGCAGTTTCACAAACTGGAATGAAAACACATTTCCCACCCATTCACAGATGTGTGTGTACTGTACAAGCAGTTCTCTTTGTGTGTGCATGAACATGATAAATTTACAACGATGCATGCATCTCTATTGTGTTTTACGTGGGACAGCATTGTCGTGGGTCAAGTGCATCGCCTCACCTGTTGTGGTAGGTGCAGCCGGAGCAAAAGGAGCACCTGGCAGATGAAACGCACAGTTTACCAAAGCAGGAAAGGATGGCTCAGGACAGATATTTCCATAAATCACATAACTGCCCTTGTATAAAATAACTAATACACAACTAAGTTACTTTTATTGGATATTGTGTTTCAACATATGGTTATGTTTATTATAGGAATGACTTGAGAATAAAACCCCAAAAATGTCCATGTGTTAATTTTCACACAGAAAAAGGTGTGAAATAATGTTAGGCTTCAGAAGAATTAACCAGACACATACCTCCTTGGTATGCAGGAGGTGGAGGTGCAGGGGAGAAACCTGGCTGAGGGCACGTCCCTGGCTGAGGGTACATCCCTGGCTGAGGAGGGTACATCCCTGGCTGAGGAGGGTGCATCCCTGGCTGAGGAGGGTACATCCCTGGCTGGGGAGGGTACATCCCTGGTGGAGGGACCGCACCACCATAGTCCATAGGTGGCCCAGGGTACGGCGGAGCTGATTCCGGTGGTCGGTATCCTTTTTCCATCCTCAGAAAGCTTTATTGAATATAAGATGTGCATCATTCCTCTTTTTCAGTTGATCAACTGGCTTTCAAGGTAATAAGTAAATGTATAAACTTAGTGAAAACATTGATTTGATATTTCTGGACCTATGAAAAACAACATTGTTTTAAGCACTGTAACAATGTGTGTTCAACACAATCTAAAAGGTTTTTAAAGTTTTAGCACAAGTGTTCATATACTATTTACATTGGAGAAATTAATATCAAAACCAGTGTTGATGTGACAAGATATGACATGTATATACATTAGAGCACACAGTGTAAAGCCAACCAAAACAGATTAAGGGGCCTTCACGCCTTCAAGGGGGAATGTTTTAGGCTATTTCACTACAGAGTAATAACTATGTGGAGAAGCTACTAAAAATGTATGCTTCATTAAATACAAACTGGAGCCAAACAAAATTTTTTATTTGTATCCATGGTGATGCATACTTTCAATGGGTGGGTTGACAATGCTGACAGCATTGACCATCAAACTTGTTTTGTGTAGAACAGCCACATGTCAGGTCTTGTGTGAGTTCAAACTTGTTAGTAAACAGTTTCTCATTTACATGTCCAGGAATTACAGAGCAACATTATTATTCATTTGGAGTCATGTTTCTGGTCACTTGATGAATGTAAGTATATTCCTTCTTTTTGTAGCTCTGTTTTTGGTGTCTACAAACACCTGAGGGAAATTTTTGCCGCTTTAGTTGCTAAGAGCTCCAGTATATTCACCAGCTAGTGTGTCTGTCTGCTGTTTGATGATGAGCAGGTAGCATACCGTTGGTTCTTCATGCTTCTTTGCTTAAAATAGCTGCCTGTTGCTGTCACTATGCAAAACTATGCAATGAAAGAAGTGAGAGTAAATACAAAGCTGCGTGCCAGACAGTTAAACAAGGAACTCACAATAAATCGTTGTAAAGCTGAAGATGGCTGCAGATCATTTTCTGTGGTTTTCTCACTTACCCTTTTACATGGTCACATTGTTTTCAGATCAGATGTTTTGTATTTAAAATCTTGATCTGTAAAATAACTATTAATAAAGATGTCACATAAATGTATTGGAGTAAAGTGTACAATATGTACAACTGAAATCTAGTGAAGTATAAAGTGGCATAAAATGGAAAGTAAATTACAAGTACCTCAAGTACCTTGTACTTATGCACAGCCCTTGAGCAAATGTTCATAGTTACATTCCACAACTCACGAAAACTGAGTGTAACTTTTAAGAAATGTCAAAGTGTAGTATCCAAGACAGACAGAAGTAATAAACAGCAGCAATTTACTATATTTGTCATTTGCTTAGTGGGAGAGGCATGGGGAAATAAAGCTCTTCTTTAAATTGTTTGTTCTGATAGTGTTGCTATATATCTGTCCACATCCTTAAAGAGCCTCCTCAGTCGTACTTAGTTTTGTCATGAACCAAATCAGTGTGCTGTTTTTGCTAATAGTGAATAGGCCCAGTCAGGCCCTGCAAGTCCTGTGTCTCATAAATCCATCATAAATCCATTAGGGCAACGTGTGAGCCACATAGACTGCCCCGATGAAGCACTGCACAACAGCATTGTCCATGTGCCTCGCCCTGTTTTGTTTGAACAATGCAGCTGGGTAAGGCTTACATAATCGTACATATATCTGCTAAAAATCACTGTTCATATTTTTTGTTTTACAGGCCTAGATATACTTGTAACTTTAACACAATGGCAACAGCAGCTGATGAAAATATAACTACAAATGTGTAAAATGAGATTTACCTACCTGTGAGTTTGCTTTTAAAAAGTAAGAGAGAGTTAAGAAGCCTCTCTCTTCGAGCTGCCTGGTCCCGAGTGAGGCCGGGAGAAATGCAGTAAAACCAACAGACCGCAGATGTAGGAAATAGTGAGAACAGTACAGGGGCAAGATTAGAACACACACTGCACAGACGATTGTAAATCCAGGCCTAATAGATGAAGGGTTGTCTGTACTTCCTTGTGAGTAACTGAAGTACTCCAACTTTATGATGCCCCCTCCCCCAACTTTATGATGCGTCCTCCTCTCTTTATTCCCTGTGACTGGGTGGGTCTGAAGAAAATAAACAGAATAATATTACAGTGTTTGTTCAAGTAATGTTCAAATTGAAATAATGGCCACTATGGTAATAAGAGTATTGAAAACAGAACTCAACAAAAAGGAGAGAGATGTATGTTTGGTAAGAACAAAGTGTTCTTTGTCGACCTATAGCATGTGTGTGTGTGTGTGCGTGTGCGTGTGTGTGTGTAGGCTATGTGTGATGCCACTGTGTCACAGCTATAGGACCTGTCAATTAGTGATGCGTAGTACATGAGCATATTGTTCATTTAATCTACTCTTTGATATGAACGAGTAGTAACGAGTCATCTCAGAGAGTAATTTGTTCATTTAGGAAATTCCTGCTCTTGCGCAAAAATAATAATGCATGAGTTTCGTTTTACTGATAAGTCTCAAGATTTCAACCCCCAGAAATGAACAAAAGTTAAGCCATCACTTCTATTCATGCTTCTTCCTGTCAGACACTCCTTCTGGTTTCCTGTGGTCTAACCTAGTTTCAATCTGACTCACTTAATGAGAAGCATGTGTGCGTGTATGTGTTTTAAAACAACAAACCAGCCTCCATGCTTTAGATTAACAACTTTCCACAACTTAGATTTTTAGCTGTTACAATCCTGGCTGTAGAAGATCATGTATACAATTCGGCTGTCATGGTTTTGTATGATGATGTGGGAGATTCCTTACATCTTAATAGTATATTAACATGTAATGGCCAATTGTTATGTTTCATTAGCAGTATATCAGACACATGCATGTTGTCTCTGTTCCTTTAGTTAGAGTAACACCTTCACAGCTTATTTCAGATGGCATTTTAGGCTAATGTAATGGACTGGTGAATGTTTTGTTTTATCAATCAGGTTGTCTATATCTATACCTCCAGTCATCTGCAGGGTTACACAACCTTATTCTCAGAATAGAACATTTTAAATAAACTGCTTATTCTTATTCTTGCTTGTTCTGCAATTTAACATCGAACATTTGTTGTGAAGAAGGGTTTATGATATTTTGACATTGCTTGGTTTTGGCCAAGGACCCTGAAAACCAACAGTAGGTTTAATTAAAGGAAATCCACATGTCTTTGTTATAAGTGATAACACATGATGCTCACATAATACATTCAAAGAATCATTCACCCATGATGTGTTAAAGCTGTATTCATTTGTTTGTTTGTTTATGTGGTGCAAATTGTGTATTTCCTTGTGGAGAAATAAACAAACACAGCACAGAGTGGAGGACTGTTCTCTTATCACCTCCTGTAACAAGCTCATTTCCACATCCACTTCCTTCCTCACAAACCAAATGTATTAAAACAGACGAACACACAGCTCTGAGATATTTTTGCCTTAAGAAGTTATAGTTACGGTTACAGATATCTAGCAGACAGGGAGCAAAATGTGTTTCCAACCGCCTTACAAATTAATAATCCAGTATTAATTCTCAATGTCCATGTTTTTTGTTTGATTTGTGTCAAAACAGTCTGTGCACCTCTCACAAATCCCAAAAGAGATCTGAAAAACCAAAATTTGTGAAATCACCTGTGGGTATACAATAGGAACTGGCCTTTAATGGTAACCTAATCCTTTTTGTGCCAAACATTGCTTGTTCTGCAAATTACATTGCACTTTTACATTCAGTAAAAGTACGCAACCTGAATTTTATATTCCATAAAATGTGGTTTTCCGTTAATATAAAGCTTATTGAATCACTTCACTTAGCACATTCATGGTGTTGCACAACAGTATGGCCTCAAAATGGCCTCAAGCAGGAGCAGTGAAATAAAATAAGTTTACCCTATCAAAATGGGTAAAATCAAACATTTAGACAAATAATAACTTCACACTATGTGTGCATAAATGAGCCATTTCTAAACACATGACTTTGACACATGAAGCCCTGATACTGTCAGGACAGGGTTGACAATACTGAGCGGTCACAAGACTATCACAAGAACATTACTCATCACATCTGGAATGCACAGCCACGCTGATAATTACAGACAGACATGGGAATAGGCTTTGTCTGCCTTTAAATCCTGAGAAAATTATTTCTCTATTCTTCTTGTATGGCCACTAGAGGTCAGCATAACTGCAACATTATAACGTTTGATATTAGTTTCCCTTCTCTTCTACAAGGGGAGAGCAGAAAGTAGTGTCAGTTCAGAGACACTTCAGCAGGCAGAATACCAGAACACACCTGCATCCTGCAGATTTCAGAATCAGAATCAGAATCCGGTTTATTGCCAAGTATGTATTCACATACGAGGAACTTGTTTTGGTGCGTGGGTGCCAACAAGAGCAATACATACATATACAGAAAAATAAAAAAGATTAAATAAA
>JAVQJD010025843.1:0-11841 GCA_036023655.1 Nannoperca australis | reverse complement strand
CACTTTGAAGGCAATATGGTTCGCGCACACACACACACACACACACACACACACACACACACACACACACACACAGGGACACACACACACACAGGGACACACACACACACAGGGACACAGGGACACGGTATGTCCGCATGATTGCTTGAGTAAGCGAATTAGCCTCAGCGATGGCTGAGGAGGCAATAAGTTGGCAGAAAAGAGGGATAATCTTTTATCTTTCACCCTCCCAAATGATTTCTTAAAGTCTGTATCACTTCCCTGACAGTTGACGTTCCACTTTTTCCTCTTTCATTATTTATTTATCTATTTTCGCTTTGTGTGAATTCAGCTAAAATACTTCTAAAGCACTTAATGGCCCTATCGCTGCCTCAGATCTGCTGCCACATGCTGCCTTTTCCCCGCTTCCCCTATTTTTTGAGATATTCTACGGCCCGGCCCCCGAAGAGCTGCCGTTTTATCAAACAGTCTTGACGAGAATGACACGGCCAATTATTGACAAATTATTCCTTCATAGAATGACAGTAAGACAAGAAGAGAAGTGAGAGAGAGAGGGAGGGGGGGAGAGAGACTATTGGCTTGATGAGTGGAACTCACGCCAACGCCCCCCTAACAGGCCTGAGGAAACAGGCGTCTATCTATCAGATTCTATTAAGAGCGCGGCACTTTGGCGAACAAAGCTGCCCGCGCCCCGCCACGCATTAACTGCTATTATACGCTCATGAACTTTGTCACAATCACAATGGTTCGCCCCATTCTCCCTTCTGCACATTTTCAGTGTCCTTTTGTGTTCTTAAGAACTTAGAACATCGCTTTCCCTTTGTGTGTGTGTGTGTGTGTGTGTGTGTGTGTGTGTGTGTTTGTCAAAGGTTGGATACTGGAGATGATGATGCATATACAAAAAAGACAGCTGTCAGAGAAACACTTTTTTTAAAGGATGCTGACTAAGGCCCATGCATTTTTTTTCTATCAGCGTTCTGCTTCACATTAATTCAAACGCATCAGCTGTTGCATCATTGCATCAAGCAATACATAACCTGTTTCATTTACAGCTCTGGGTTTTTTTCTTACATTGCAAACTCAACAATGAATGGTTTCTTCATGACCATGAATGCAGTTTATTTTGACTTAGCATCACATACTCCTGCTGCCAGAAATACTTCTATAAATTGCACCAACAAAGGGACTATTTCTTCCTGTTGGAGTAATAGTTGCTTAAAGAAACTACAGTATCCAGATGGTTTATTTGTTAGACATTTCTTAACCCTTTATAGGGCACTCAAAGTATTTCAATGAGAAATATGAAAAATTACCAAAAGTAGTTACTTGATAAAGGGTTAAGATGTGTGTCTTCAGTAGGAAGTAACAGGCAATCAGAATGTATTGACGAACTTACACAATGTTGGTTTTGGTATGCTCTAAAAAGGTGCAATATAAATAAACTTAACTTTTCATGACATTTGCTGACAACAAGAAATAATTAGAATAGCGCCCAACTGACTGCAGAATGTCTTTTAATATGACTCATATCCATTGCATGCTCGACACTGTTGCTTGCTTTGAGCAGGCACCGGATTAAATTCTTTTGACAGTATAATCTGGAAATTCTGCCCGTTTATCTGAAAGGTTGAGCACAGAAGCATTGCTGAGAACAAGGTGAAAAAGACTCTTACATTTGTTCTCACACCGTGAGAATGTGGCATTCTTAAAAACCTTTTAAAAAAAGATTAAAGTTTGGAGGAAATATCTCATCAATATCATCTGAATCTTAGCACAAGTTCTCTGACATCAGCTATCCACTGTGTCACTGAGAGGACTTCTGTTGCTCCGACAGCTCTTGGTTTTTAGGTGCAACCTTGCTGATAGATCTTGAGTGCACAATGGCAGCAGCTTGACACTCACGATACAGTATGACGTGTTTAAGAACGCTGGTCCTCAAAGGTTGGGAGGGAAGAGGACTTTTCTTGCACCCTTTTGCAACCACATGTTCTGAACTGCTGCAGAGGACTCAAACTGAAAACAATCCAGTTTGAGTCCCACAAGCCAGCAGCACTTGGGTTTCTTCAAATGCACAGCACCTTCAAATAAACACTTCATATGCATTTAAAAGTAGCATGAGTTGTAAAGATATGGCCCATCTGAACTGGCCCACTAATCATAAGTCGACTGACTACCTAATGCTTTATCAGGCATTTGTACCATTGCTTTTGTGAACCACCTTTCTTATCACCTGCATTGTAATCGGGGGGACTTTGAGGCCTGACAGTCCGATGGCTACGAGATAGAAGCTGTCGATGTGTTCACAGGGACGGATGTATCGCAGGGTTGGAGACCGATGAGAACTTTGATACTGGCGCCGCACAGTTCGGCTTTTTTAACCCTTCCGGTGGCTACATTTTCATCCATGAGTCAGGAATGTTTAAGAAAACTTTAATTGTGAAACGCTGTCAACATCAACTACCCCGTCAGCTACAGACTAAGCAATGCACTTATTGAGAATCCAATGAACCAATGAATGTTCCTGGAACAAGTTAGGATAGATTATGTGTTTTATTTATTTAAGAAGGATATGTGTGTTGCTACTTTGTGCATAATTTCACTGGCGACAAAATGTTTTTGCTACAACAAGCAGATACACAATAGATATGGAATAACATTTTGAAATAGCAGAAAAGAATACCAGTAAGGGAAAGTCACGAAAAGTATGGAAAGAGCTAAAACATCGTAATTGACACAGAAACCCGAGCATCAAATGTCAAAAGAAGAAGAAAATGAGTCTGTTCCAGGAGCCCGGGTAAAGAATAGACTTGTGTGTTTGATTAAAAAAAGGGAACACCGACCAGGGCCTGACCCCTCGACCCACAACTGATGCCAAGAAGACCTCTTTTTCCTCTCTGACTCCCCTCCCCACCACCGCCCCCACCCTCCTCTTCTTCCCTTTTTCTCCATATTCCACCTCCACACACCCCTCCCTACTGCTCCGCTTTGCCAAGTCCACATCGTCGTAACGAGGGTGTAGTTTCTTAACATTCATCATCGCTGAACTCTGAAACTTTATCAGCTCCGGATAGCGGCGCCACAGCCCCGGCCCTGGCTTTCTCAGCTCTCAGATAGGACCGATAACGCGCTGATAGATTACAGCAGATTGTTTTACTTCAGGGGACACTGCTGCTGCCACTAATACTAATACACAGACAAGAAGACTCGTTGGTGATAGAAGGGGATGTGGAAAAGGGGGCAAAGAGCCACAAAGAGGTAAGGGCAAGGAAACCGCGATGAGATGGAGGAAATTACAGCCAGTGTCTGATACGTCCTTATCCTGACACCAATCACTGGTGGAAATTTCGAAACTCACAAATTTGGAAACATATTAAGGTTACGTGTATAGCACTAACTAATAGTAAAACTGTGTCTCGTATGCCTGAGGGGGGGGGGGGGATACCGTGCCAGGTGACCTACAGTCAAAAATAGGGTAAAGTGTGAAACACAAGGATCTCTCTCTCTCTCCAGTTTGTTTTATTGTCATGAATGTAACAATGGCAATATTGCCAAAGCATCAGGTAATAATGGTATTAAAATAATAATAATCATAATAATAATAATAATAATAAAATTCATAAAAATCTGTGAAATAGCTAAAATATTAACTATTAGTGTTAATGATGTTGATGTGTGTGTGTGTGTGAGAAATATATTAAAGAATCAGGTAATATTGAGATAAAAAATAAGGAAAGGAAATCCATATTCTCGTACATATATACATGTTTAGTGTGTGTGTGTGTGTGTGTGTGTGTGTGTGTGTGTGTGTGTGTGTGTGTGTTGGGGGGGTGTTGTGTCAAGATACTTATTTGTCATATTCAGTGATGTTATATTATGTGACCCTGAGTTTGTGACATGCAGTCATATATTGTGCAGCTCAGTCTGCTGCAGCTCCCTCTCCTCATACAATCTGTTGCTTTTCACTGTCAGACAGATCTGAGAACCAATCTAACAAATTAAATGTGTTAAAGTATTCTGCTCTGATGTGACTGTAACTGTCACATTTTAAGAATAAGTGCATCTCTGTCTCTACTTCACCTGTCGTGCAGTGACCACAGTCCACTGTTGGTAGCTCTCTCTCTCTCTCAGTCTCTCTCTCTCTGTCGCTTTTAAACAGTCTCTCTCTCTTGCCCAGATAGACAGTTTTCCGCTTAAAAAAATCCCTCTCTCTATAAAAGCAAGCCATTATTGTATAAAATGACTAAAATATCGAGCACTGCTCGTGCAGACATGCAATGACTTTTGGAGGCTCATGTGAACGCTATTGACAACTGTTAAAGTTGTGAACAAGGAGTCAATGTCATCATTGTGCGTCCAGTAGAGATGATTCTTGAATGTGTTGAGCCTAGCTTAGCACAAACAGGGGACTGTTAGCTAATCTAGCTGTTAAAAGTGCAAAATCTTGAAAAACAATAGGAAATCTACAAAACATCACGTTAAATATTATGTAAATAATTGATTAAATTAAATCACTTATTTCTTAGGTTGCTAATGCTCTTCATCTATGCTCACCTGTTTGTAAGCTCATAACTAGCTTGATCTATCTATGTACTGGACGCAGCTGAGTATTCATACAGACTGTAATTATGCAGTCAAGTGGAAAACAAATGTTCACCTTAGCCTTCAAGTTGTAATTAGTTATCAGCGATATTGGGAATATCTGACAAATACACAATCTCCACTTGGAGAGGTAGAACTACAAGTCAGTAAACCACAATGACTGGATGGCCTCCGTCTCCGGCAGTTACATCTAAATAATGCCAAGATTAGGTAAATGCAACGCAAGTCAGCGAAGAAGCATGTGTCCTAAATTACTGTTCATTTACGCTCAGATGCACAGCTTCCTGTGCACGCTCGTACCAGAAACAGCTTGATGATTAATCAATTATTCAGTCAATCTATGCAAAGAAATCTAAAGAGTTATTACACACAAGCAACACTTTTTTGAGCAGTGAACTTCTCCTTATGACTCATCTCACTCAAAATAAAACATTTCAGTGAATCACATTATTGACTTTCAGAAAGAATCAGGCTCAATGCACCATCCAAAAGGACAAAATGAGCAGAGGCCAGTCATTTAGAAAAGCTTATGTTTATGAGAACGAAGTGTCATCCACTCTCATTATCAAAAATCTAATTACGTTACTGTGGCAGTAAACACAACACGTGGCCACTCTGTGCTATATTCAGCTTCACTAGATATTCAGACCTTCCAAGCGAGTGGTAATGACAACTTAACTACTAATAAACAGCAGGGCTATGACTACGTACTGACACTCACTCTGAAGGGACGTAAACGTGCTTCTAGTGACTGTCAAAGCACCACAGGACAGAAACAGAGAGCCCGCTGCTCATGGATGGTTTGCTCTGATGGCCTGGGTTGCAGCCACGCACAACACAATCCATACACTGAGCGGTTATGGTCAGTGAGTCAGGACGCTTTAGAAAGGTGAAATGCTATCACTCCTTCCTGGATGTGATGCATTTTCTGTTGAAACCCATCACTGAGGGCTGAATCCAAAACCAACAAGCTTGACCTGCAGAGAATGGCCAGAATTGAATATGACCGAATGATTACAGCAGCAGTTCAAGATTCTTCATGCCAGGAAATAGTACCGGCACCTCTAAAGCCACAACCAGTCATTGCTACATTTGAAAAGGAAGAAAGGTGTATTTTCCAAACTGTCAAATGATTACTTGAACTCCTCAGCACCTCAGTTATACACACCTTTTATAAATGGGACCTCTTCCTGGTGCAATTTGTGATTTAGTCTAATAAGTCAGGTGGCTTTCTGACATCTATATTTGGTCTAGGGCAGCTTTGAATAAATTAAAGCAGTTTTGGAAACAATAGCAATTAATATGCTAAATCATACTAAACACTCACTACACATGAGAAAGTACCAGATGAGTACACACACACACACACACACACACACAGTCAGTCAGCTCAGTATTCAGAGCTATTGTATTAAGCACAGCAACAGTTACGGAGTGGGGTCAAGTGGGGTCAAGCTGCTGACCTGCCTGTCTTCATGTCTTCTATTGGGACGCTACTGGACAGCTCTGTCCCCACAAAGCGGCCAATCACAGCGCCCCACTCCTGCCACCGTAGTCGACAGGCGTTTTGGCGTGTCATTGTGGAAATTCAAACCTGTCCACCGCTGGTTTGTGCCTCTCTATTAGTGACAGATTGAGGGCTGAGCTTATCGGAGCCTACCAGAATGTGTGGGTATGAATGTGTGTGTGTGTGTGTGTGTGTGTGTGTGTGTGTGTTTGTAGAGACAGAGGGTGTGCATGTAATGAATTGGTGTCAGGAAGGGCATAAAGAGTTAAATGAGGTATATTCTGCTAATAGCAAGCAATGGCAAGAAATTATCAACAGACAGCCTGCACACCATGCAAAACCTTTACAGGCGCATCAAAAAACAACACAAATATCATTTTGAAAAACACTTGCAGTGCAAAAAAAAAGTCCCTCTTTGTATTGGTCTTAATTTCAGCTTCAACATTTTATCATCAACCAGCCCCCATGAATAATCCACACGGTAATTTCTTTCTTTCTCCCCTTTTTGTTCCTGGCATTTTGGTGCAGCAAGATAAGGGCTCAAAAACAACAGAAGGGCTCGCAGAGTGAAAAAAAGACAGATAGATAACATTGATATCAACTCCTACACAACACAGTCATTCTCCTATCTGGGCTTTTTATCACAGTTTCGGGTTTTTTTTCTTCTATTTTCTTTCTTTCTCTCTTTCTTTCTTTCTTTCTTTCTTTCTAAGCCTTCCACTCCCTGTCCTTTGTGGACTCACGGAGCAAAAAAAGGAGCACTGCCCTTAAAAAGAAAAGTCAGGTTTTGGTATCAAATTAATCTTGATGCTAATTTGCTGCATCCTCGTTGTGGTTAATGTGTAAAATGCAGCAGCAGGAAGAGGTTACATGCTGGTTACATGTAGCAAATCACACTGTGTGGCTGGAAAAGAAAATGTGTTCAGATACGTGATCGAGTCAAATGGGAGGGGAGTTGCTTATTAGCAGACACAGACAGGAAGATTGGTTGGTAGAAGCAGACTGACACACACACACACACACACACACACACACACACAATCTTGTCCCAGCATACACTGCAGCCATATTTCTGAGAAGAGGAAAAACTATTTCACACACAGACTTATCATCACTCTGTGTCAGACAGAAAAGCTTCTCTGGGTCTAATCTATCAAGGTCAGCGAGTGTGGCCCGGACAAACAGCATGTTGTTCCGTCCCGCTGCTCCCTGCTGGAGAACACAACATCTGACTGGCTCACTGGAGGGATGACTCACTGACCCAGCTGCTGGATGACGGTGTGCCACGCTGACCGGACATCTAATGTACTAATAACACGTGCAAAACACTGATTGGTATCATTTCAGATCAACCTTTCTTTTAATTGAAATGCTAGTTGACATGTTTCAGAATCAGGTTTATTGCTAAGTAGGTTTTCTAGGTCTCCCTCATGCACCAGCACCACGTACCGAGCTGCTGTCTTACTGCACTACGTTCCAGTGTGTGTTTTATTAAAGACAGATTGCTTTTATTAACATTTGTAGAGCGGCTGTCCTTTTGGTAGCCTCAAAAAGAATAAAATGAACTTGAATCAAATTGGATTACAGGCTTTATTTGAGATTTTACGATTCAGAAAATCTTAGCTGGAATCAAAACGGTTGTTACTGGTCTGCCTGCATTAGAGGTCTCTGACATCACTGAGACATAAATAAAGGTTCAATTAAGAACATAAATTGTTCTTTCACCCCTATTACTATTACTGACTGAAATGCGGATTGAGTTTTATACCTGATACCACTACGTTGACTAGTTGTGACTTGAGCTCAAAGGTCGTATTGAGCAATCCAAAATATACCATGGGGGGTGCAAATTACACTCAGCTGGCAGCTTAAAGAAATAGTTCAAAATATTGCGAAATAAGCTAATTTGCTTTCTTGCCAAAACTGAGATGAGAGGATCTATAGCACTCTAATATGTGTACAGTAAATAGAAAGCTACTGCCAGCAGCTGATTAGCTTAGCATAAATTCTGACAAACAGCTAGCCAGATGCATCGACTCCCTGGAGTCTTGTCATCACTGTGGCATTGTGGCAACCAGCAGAGATCCCAGGCTCAAGAAATAGTCCGGCACATATCATGGACACTCCAGCCACTATACAGGACAAACTTTAACCCTACATTAAATATCCTCGTTTTATTTAACCCCTAAGTTACCAAATCACCCTGTGTGTTCATTTTCAGCATTATACAGTGTAAGAATCCCAAAGGCAGTGTTATTAAGCCAAGTGTGGACTGTTGTGCAGCCTAAGGTAAAAAAAAATGTCCCTTTGTAAAGCCAACGGGAAACATTGTCCACCTCCTATTGTTTTTATTTGACTCTGCATCTGATTAGTAATAAACAAATTTATTTACTATTGTCAATTATTTGAACTAATAATCAATCATTTAAAACACACATCCAGCCACTTGAATGGAAACCCAGCTACTGACAGACAGCAGACACCGTCATCATCACAGTCCTGGTGGTGCAGATGGGGAATTTCTCCTCATAGAAAGGAGGGAGGAAGAGGTGAGGTGAGAGGAGGAAGGAGGACAGAAGTTCAGTTGGACAGACAGAGAGCTGGAGAGCTAAAGATAAGAGTGGGGAGGGAAATAGAGGTTGCTGGTGG
The DNA here is from genome assembly GCA_036023655.1 of Nannoperca australis. NCBI lineage: Eukaryota > Metazoa > Chordata > Actinopteri > Centrarchiformes > Percichthyidae > Nannoperca > Nannoperca australis. Next base: position 3,086 of record JAVQJD010025843.1, on the reverse strand, counting down.
TGTGTGTGTGAGGGGTGGAGGGGAGGGGGGGGCAAATGGGTTAGAGGATTTGGATGCAGGGAGCATATCCATCAGGGATCTGTCCTGGTATCAAACTGGAGCGATCAGTGATAAAAAGTCAACCTGGAAACGGCTGTAGCTGCAGTGGGAGTTCACTGGGCTGCAAATAGGCCTGTCTGCCCCTACTCTCTCTCTATCTCTCTATCTGTATGTCGTCCGCCCCCCCCCCCCAAAACACTCTTGTTGCCTTTATAATGGCTCAAAAAGCCAGTAATACAAGTTTTCTTTATACTCAGCTGTAGGCAGGTACTAATGACCATTCTGCAATGATCTTTGTGCCCGTGCTGTTTTCAGACATCTACACCTCCCACAGGATCTGCAAATATAATTCACTTCCACATCTCAATACTCTTCTTCCAATCATATGACCACTATAGAATCTCTCAATCCGCCCTCCCTTTCTCTCTGCACTTCATCTCCCTCCTCCTCCTCCTGCTCCAAAAAAAAGCTCCACAGAAGAAAAGAGAAATGAAAAGAGGAGAGGGGTTTTCTTCTTTCTGCTGCGCCCCAACCATTTCTAGATAGAGAGAGAGGGGTAGAAGAAGAAGATGAGGAAGAAAAAAAACATAATTTATCTGTGTATTATCAAGAAAGGCAGACACTTTAATCAGTCAGCTATGAAGTCAGTATTTCCATTCTTATCTGTCGCAGGAGTGGAAATGGAGAGGAGATAGCGTTCTGGGAGCCCATCGGTGGGCAGGAATGATAATGGGGGGGTGGGGGGGTGAGGGTGGGAAGCGGGGGGGTAGGGCTAGGCTATTGGACCGCTGTGTCAGCGCTATCTGCACCCATTATCAACAGCCTTATCGGCCCTACCATCAGCCTCGCTGTAATGGGGCCAGTTCAACTTTCCACATTATCATACCGCCAAGACCTGGTTCGCCAAGGCTAGGGGTCTGGCTGGAGACAGAGAGGAGAGGTGGGGAGGGGTAGCAGAGGGGGCAGATAGATAGAATGAAAGAAAGGGTGATAGAGAAGTGGAAGTGGAAGGGTAAAGATAGAGGGAGTGGAGCTCAGAAAATGAAGTTGATGGTCGAGAGGAAAGAGAGAGGAGATTGTTTCAAAGCAAGAAAAAAAGAAGAAAGGATGAATTGATGGGATAGCTGAAGGTGGAGGTGGGGGGTGAGGCCCAACAATCATGATAAACTTTCCCAAAAAACATTAGGCTTTGTTATTTAGCCTGATACTGCAGTGACATTACATTGCCCTGTTGTTGCGTCTACTCACTGGAGGAGTGTTTACACTCTGACTTCCTGTCTCTCTGGGCTGTTAAGTTATATTAGATCAACACGCCCGTAATAAATGATGTCACAACAGGGCTTCATTAATCTGAAAGATTACATAAAGTTACTTACATAGATCACTTAAGCTTTATCTGTGCTGCTATTGAGAGAGAGGATGAAACAATGTGTCAAGATATTACACAAATGTGTTTTTTCACCAAAGCATATAAAGACAAGACATTAAGCAGCATGTTGGTTTGATGTGGACTGGTCATTGCTGATACCAAAAACCTTGCAGCAACGATAGCTATTTTTAAATTTGGCCACAACATTTAAGCCTTCAAATAAATCTGTGTGCAGCAGGGTTTTCTTCTAGTTAGGTTGGATTAGCCTGTAGTTAAATATATGGTATTTTAAATATGTTAAAGAGGTACTCCAGCCATTCAACACAGCACTATTCTAAATGTGTGAGAATTATCACATTTTAAGCAGCAAGTTTTAGATCCTATAATGTGCCAAGATTAAAAACTCTGTATCCTACCTCTCCTGTAATACAAACAATAGCATTTTATAGATCCTGCTTTCATGGTATTCAAGCCCGCACTAAGGTAATTTTAGACTCTCCAGACTTTAGAAAGCTGCTCAAGAGTCACAGAAGACAGCACACAACAGCTTTCCCAGGCTGAGCAGTGCTTCACATGACTAGTAAACTGACCTTTCTGGGTAAACTGTGAGAATGAGTGCTTCTTTACTGGGATTTCAAAATACTACACTGTGTTTCCTGTGATGGAATTGTATTGTAATATGTTATATTAGCATCTGCAGGTCACCATGTGAACATTTTACACGGAACATTTACTCCAGAAACCCCAAATTATTTCATATCCAAATCTGAATCACTGCATAACGACGATGTTACAACATAATGAAGACTGTGGTTCAGAGGCCTGAAGTCCTTTAAATCATCTCGCAAGCCCTTGGAGGTCCTCGACCCCCGGGTTGGAAACCACTGGGCTACATGTTGTCTGATGCTGTATGGCCCTCACAGTTTCCAATGGTTTTCACAACGAAGTCACTATTTGAAAGTCACATTCAAAATAAAGACAATATAGTCCACAGTGCTGGAACACTACGAGGTATAATTAAGATAGTAATGATAATCTTTAGCCCTAGGAACTCTCATATAATCATGTGTTTTTACAGTTAATCTCAATAGAGAGAGCGCATTCCTCTTTAAAATCAGATTTTTACAGTAAATGCTCCTAATATAATGGTACATAGTCTTTGAGCACACTGTAAAACCAGAAACACACACACACACCTCCCACCCCACTATACATACACAGACAAACACACACAGCCGGTTAATTGACAGCTCACTTATCAGTCAGGGAGCCAGAACACCATGGTTTACACAAGCACAAAGCAACCCACAGGCTTGGATCACTGTAACATGACTGGCTCACGTGACTCAGTATGTACACACCAAGACATGAGAGATACTGAGGGACAGGGAGAGAGAGAGAGAAGAGTGTTAACTTACTCACCACTCACCGACACTGACCAATCAAATACATAAACACTACATTTAAATGGAATAACTCAGAGCAGAACATGAGTTTCAAAAAGATGAAGAGAAAATGCAGCACCTGCCCAGGCCATCACTGATGTTAGCCCCCTCCAGTTAAATCATTTTGGGATCAGGTGTTGATCTAAGAGTGCCGTTAATGAATATTAAAGCAGATTGTGTATGTGTGTGTGTGTGTGTGTGTGTGTGTGTGTGTGTGTGTGTGTGTGTGTGTG
>JAVQJD010025838.1:0-16351 GCA_036023655.1 Nannoperca australis | reverse complement strand
CACCGCTTGGAAGGCCAGTACCAGGGTCTTGAATCTGATATGAGCAGCGATGGGTAGCCAGTGAAGGGAGATGAAGAGAGGGGTGACGTGGGTGTACCTTGGTACGTTGAAGATCAGACGTGCTGCTGCATTCTGGATCTTCCGGAGGGGATGGATTGCACAAGAGACCGGCAAGGAGTGAGTTGCAGTAGTCCAGCTTGTAGCACAAGTTCCTGGACCAGCAGTTGGGTTGAGTGCTCTGACAGGAATCTCCTAATCTTCCGAATGTTGTAGAGAGTGAATCTACATGATCGGGAGACTGCAGCAATGTGGTCGGTGAGGTTGAACTTGTTGTCGATGATGACCCCAAGATTCCTGGCTGAGGGTGACGGAACGACCGTTGTGGAGTCCAGGGTGAAGGAGAGCTCATGGGAGATAGATGGAGAAGCAATCTTTCTTCAGTCCCGTCATCCATTGCTTTTCCTCCTCTGAGTTGGATAGTGTTCCAGTCACTTCAGGAGAATGTAATCCATTGGTGTTGATTTTTTCATTTAGTCTATCAGGGAATCTTGTATCCTCCACTTTTCTTCTCTGGAGCGTTATCCAGTGTGGGTTGTATTAAAGTCCCCTAAGGTAACCGTTCTCCAGTCTAAGCTGTTAAAAATATTTGACATGGAAAAACACGAGTTTTCAGGGTGTTATGTGTTTCCCTCACATATTGCAAAGGACATTTTTTGAATTGTATCATGTATACACAGTTGGTTTGTTCCAGTGGAATATTCCATGGTAATGGGTATGTAGAACCAGTGGTCAAAATGTTGGTAGTTTTCTAAACTTTTGGTAGTTTTCTGTGGACCATTGGTGGTTTAAGTTTTGCTCTTACAAGGAGTTCCTTTAGGTTGGGACTTTTCTTGAAAACCAATATTACTTTGAAGCTATCCATGATGTAGTATCATTAAAGTATTTGGGAAATTCATTTTCAGTCTGTGATTAGCCTGCACAGTGGACTTGGAATTGTCCAGGAAGTTGATCTTGTGTGTGACTGGTTCCACCTTTATCAGAAAGTGATGTTGACAAAGTCCAGGACTTCTTCCTTAGAATGGGTCCAAATATCCCAGATATCGTCCAGATTGTACTGGGAATTTGGGAAAACAGTTTACCCATTGGTATGCCCTTTATTGTTTCTTGTCAGACTTTGATGTAGAAGGTGTAGGATTCCTTTGTCTAGTCGGTCCTCTGATGGATACTTTTTCAGCCACTTCTTTATTGTTGTCAAACCCAGAAGGTTGTCAATGTTTGTATAGAGGCTTTTGACGTCCATTGTGAAGCGAATACATGCACCCTTGTAGGTGCATCTTGCTAATGTGTTGGATGAAATCCTGTGTATCTAGACAGTGGGGTCAAGAACGGGTGGAATTTTGTGTGGAATGGTCAATTTTTCTGGAGGCATGTGGATCTTTGGTAAAAGTGAGAAGTTTTTTGGTCTAGGGAGATCTTCTCCTTTTAAGCAAGCCACTTTTCTTTTTCCTATAGTACATTCAGAACATCAGTTATCAGGTCCATTATTTCTAGGAACATTGGCTCTTTCAGGGGTACATAATACATTGTAACCTGTAGTTGGTGTAGAGCCTCATGGGTGTAATTTGTCCTTTCCGTTATGACTGTGGAACGCTATTCACTGATTTTATTATTTTCTGGAGGATTCTTTTTACGGGATTTCCACCTTCCTCTGGTGCTTTTTACTCCTGTGGTGTAAGATTAAGTTTGTCCACGTATTGTTTTAATTTAGCCACTGTTAGTTGATCAGTTTTGATTAAGAAATCCTGGAGGTAATTTATCTGGATCTGGATTCCACTGAGATTTTTGCAGAAAAGGTATTTTTTCCAGAGGTGCATTAAGGCCAAAGTATGTACTTAGCTTAATTTTTCTGTGGTATTGTGAAAGGTGGATTTCTTAAGAATTGCGTTTAGTCTTGTAGCAGTCCAGGTTGGAGTTAAGTTTGTTGAATAAGTTAAGTCAAAAATGGTTGATAAATGAATCACCTCCTTGTCCTGTGTTTGTGAGGTCCCCTCAGGGAATTTGCGTAATCTAAAAAAAGCATTCCAGGCCTGCCACATCTTCTTTGAAGGGACCATTGTTATTTATTCTCCTCCGTGGAGAAGAATTACCTTTCCAAGAATGGCAGTTGGCATCCTGCTTTCTTGACGAGTATTTTGGTATTTGTTTTTATGTTGTCAGGTAGATTTTCTGAGAGGTTGATAATCGAGATGAAGAATTCTGCTGGAGGAAAAGCTTCTTAAGCTGCTGCAATCATGCAGTGCAGTATTCCTCTGAGCTCTATTATTGAGACCAAAGGACAGTCACCTTGGTCACTCTTTCTGAAGTTGTAAAGTGTGAGTGTATGTGTGAGCCAATTGTGGTTTCACTTAGACGCAGAGGCTGCAAGACGGCAGAGTGGGAAAAGACCAAATATATATTTACATATAGATATACATACAGAGAGAGAGAGATAAATAGAACAGAGGAGGGGAGAGAGTGAAGAGAGAGGTGATGACAGACTAAATAGAGGCAGTCTTTTATTCTCAGTGCTACAAACACACAGAGAGAGAGAGCGACTGAGCTGAGGGAGAGAGAGGCATACACGCATGTCTACAGTTGCGGGCAGATGTAGAGCAAGCAGTATCGAGAGAGAGGGAAACAGACAGATGAGAGTAGCACAGCGTGAGGAGGGGAAGTCTGAACACATCCGCCTGCATGAGGTAAAGACAATCACTACATTCATATCTATCACTCTTTTGTTTTCCTCTCATCTTTGCTTTCTTCATCTCCATCTTAGTGCTGAGAAAATGCTATTTAGCTGCTGCAGCTGTTTGTGTCTGCGTGTGTGTGTGTGTGTGTACATGTGTGTGATAGATAAAGTGTCTGCAATTGGTACAGTATTCGGTCTTCTTGTTTGTGTCTGTGTATTCTTTGAGAGTATGTGTATATGTGTAGATTTATAAAAAAATGTGCCAATAGCTTCACATCTCCGAAGTGAAGCTGCTGGTTTATAGCTGGTGGTAAATATTCTTTATATGACTGCACACATGCTTGCCATTAAGACACATACACACGCTCACACTCACTCCTATAGTCCTCCAATGTATTGGTATTGGCAGTGTTTGACTCCAGGCAGAGCTTAAAGAAATCATCAATTCTTTGCAGTCTTGTATGCAGACCAGGCAGCTGGATGAATGCAGATTTTTAAAACATCCAACCTTATCTGTTTTTTATAAGCCTATAAGAGTGTAATATCTTTAAGCTTTTCTGACAGAGATGGGACTTTTCTCAGTGACGTAAAGGAGTAAAATGTGTAAATCCCTTGGTAAATCAAGATTAGTCTTTTCATGTGTAAATACAGCCAATTTAGACCAACTGAAAAGTTGTGCTGAGCAGGATTGCTTTGGTTAATATTATGATATCTATTTGCCATTTTATTTTGCCTCCATTTTGATTCATGTCTGTGATGTTTTTGCCATTTTCCCAGAGATTATTGAACACTCAAAATGTGCAGTCTTCAATGTCATGTTTTTTTTAATGGTTGCTTTCACTGGGTGGAACTATTCTTTGTGTCAGGCCATTATAATTATTGTTTATATGTATTCACCCATTCATCCAATTTCTATACTCACTTACCATAAATTCAAAAATTGTGGTATTGGCATTTATTATCCTTAACTGCTGAGACAACCATCCCTATATTAGAGCCTGTATTTATAATGTTTCCAAGTTAATGCAAACTCAAAACTCTCCATTTTTACTTGTCTTGATAAATTCAATATAATGTCAATTTCCACAGCACCAACAGTACAAAATAATAATGTCAACCCCAATAAAATCAGCTGCTTTCACTTTCTGTTTTTAACATAAATCTACTTTCATTTAACATTTGATTCCAGTCATACCATCAGTCATTTGTGGTCTGTTTACCCTCTGTCCAAAGCTGTGTCTAACTTGTTTGATAACAGTATGAACAAATATACAATGCATTATTTTGTTTTGTGAATTAAGAAAAGGGGAAATCTCCACACATTTGTCTTCAAATTAGCAACTGGAATAAACCAAAATCAGAAAACTCTTATATTATCTGCCCCAACTGCAAAAACATTTTCCTTGGCCATGCTTGGTATAGCACTGATGGACGGACAGACAGACAGACAGACAGACAGACAGACAGACAGACAGACAGACAGACAGACAGACAGACCTAAAAACAGTCCACACAAATTTGGGGCATCCTACATGAAGGATGAACACGTTGTGTTGTTATTAAATTAGCTACCATTTGCTGCCACCGATAGAGAAAAGGTTATAATGTTTGAACTAATACAGATACTTTGGGGTGTAACTCGGGGTTACGCCTGGTGTACACTACTGGGATCTCACAGAAACTTTGCACAGTCAAACATGACTAAAAAACTAACATGGAGACAGACTGTTGTCAGCTGATTGCACTTGTGTGTGCTGTTTTGTATCAAAAAACAAATATAAGAGAAACAAATTGTGGCTGAGAAGACCAAATCAGCATGGCTTATATATTGTGCAGCTTAGGCTGGTGGTGAGTTGGAAATAAAGTTACCTTAATGAGTTAGTCTGACTGATGGCGCTCCCTGTCAGCTCGCTCTCATTGACTGTTGCAGGATTCTGCTTAATATTCCGTCACTGTTCCTTTCACACTACAGGACTAAATATAAAATGTGTTTGATATTTGTTGTACAATTATCATCATTGTTACCCCGCACATGCTGTGCATCACAGCAGTGTTGTATGCTTCCTTGTCAAGTGACCGAAAGACAGCTTTTTTTTGGACTGTGGCTAGGGCCCTCAACTCTCCATTCATCCAGGCTTTTTGGTTGGGATATGATTTTTTTGTCTCTGTGATCACCACATTAGTAAAACATTTGCTGATGTAAGTCACTGTTGATGTATATTCCTAAAGGTCTCTAAACATGTGCCAGTCTGAGCACTCCTGCAGAGCTGCTGCAGTTTCATCTGTCCACGCTTTAGCTACACTCTTTCAATTAGCTGGTAGTAAGTAAGCAGGAGAAGCAGGGAAAATGAGCTGACTGACCGAAATGAGGGTGGAGGAGGGCTTTGTAGCCGACTGAAATGTTCATGTAAACTTGACCCAGGGTATTGCATCCCCTGCTGGGGGCAGCAGCAACAAAAACAGCAAATGGTCAACTCTGTGGGATTTATCTTAACACTAAAAACTTGACATGTGGGGAATAACTTTGAACTACTCATGAACTTTGGTTCTAGCCTAGCCTACATTAGGAGGTAGGCTAGGCTAGAACCTAGCCTTTGGTTCTAGATGGGTTAATGTATCTCTTCCTGTTCTTCATGGGGCGATTGCTGGCTGGATAGTTGGAAGATGTTGTGGGCAGTGATCGTCTCAAGGTCCATTGCAGTTACTCCAATCCCTACACTTCCTTCCATAGGCTACACATGCTTAAATAATGAAGATGAAAAAATCATACATTTAAACAAAATCGTAGCAAAGTTTGAGGTAGCTACTGGCTGACGCATCTGCAGACTCCATCGTCATTGTGGTAACAAAAAAATATATACACATAAAATAAACAAACACATTGACTACCTGTCAAATAAACATTAAACAACTGAGCTGATATTTTAACACAAATTCAGCTCAAACAACTACTTAAATCTATGTGCACATTTTATATGTTCTTTGAGCTTAACAATATTCAGCATTTTAACATTCAATATTTAAGTTGTATTGATGTAAACACAAATGTAGGTTTTGTTCATAACGCAATTTGCTGCAAATCTTTTAGTTACACAAAGAAATGGAAGCTATACTCAACCTTTAAGTGTGCAGTAGTTTTGATTCATGTTTATTAAGTATCTTTATATGTGACAGAAATAAAAAGTTGAAAAATTGCTGCAGTTTTATGTGATTAAAGCAAAAACAATTGCGTTTAGCATAAAACTGGAACTCTTGTAATGTGTTTTTGTTATGTAAAGTGAACACAAACTATTCATTTTATTGAATAAGAAATTGACTACATGTCATATGAACATAAAAACTACATATTTTAAATATTAAAAAAAACTCTGAGCTTTCCTCCCACCAGTAAACAGCTCCATATTTGAGCAGAATTCAGTGTGACTCTAGGTGTTTAATCCTCCAGAAGCTCTGGCTCTGCCTCCGGCCCTCTCCTCCAGAGTTCCCTGGAGCTCAGCAGCTGTCTGTCGGTGAGCAGCAGCTCTGTCTCTCCGCTCCGCCAGGTCCTTCCCACACAACGCGCTGCAAAGCCCTTTGATATGCGTAAATTTTTTGCTCAACTTAAATATAATTTTGGTCTGAGATGCTGCTGCTCTAGTGCAACATCTAGTGGCAACAAATATAACACACATAACACAAACTCCACTGGATCTACATAAAGCTCATGATCCTTGCCGCATGTTTATCTGTTTTTCATTTTCCTTATTTGCTTGTTGCATGCCAACATATTCTTAGTGAAGATGTTAAATACATGTCATGTCATATGCAATAGAATTCAGCAAGTGTGAAGACACTGGAACAGAATATGCAGAAAAACACAGCAATTTGACATTCTACATTCAAACTTCTAACTGCTTACTTGCACAGTAATTACAAAAAATGGGTGCTTTCTTCTACCCTCAGGAGTTAATAAGATGACCTAGATGACCCAAAGATGCAACTTAAGAAATTAAAAAGAGTGTCAGTCCAAACAATATCTTCAGTCCATCTGCCCAATGTCTGAATTCAAGAATGATTGAAACGTGATAAGTTTCAGAGCAGAGGTTCCTGCAGGCACCATCTCTTGATTGGCCATTGCACCTTTCTGAAATGCCTCCAACACATCTTGAAAAGGCAATCTATGTTCAGTGTATTGTCTAAATAATCAATCAATTTAAGGCTAATGAAGAAAATCAAGACTAGGTTGAAACCTAATATATGGCTGGACTATAGGTAACGTGCTACTAAGAATGTAATTGCGGAATGCCTCGCTGTGCTTAGATCTTGCTCGACACAGTGTCTCCAGCAGGAGAGTCGTCGTGGCATGTGGTCTTTCACCTTCAAATTTTTGGTACTAGGCATCTACTGTGCGTGCAAGTCTTTTCATGCCAAGATGAATGAGTTCAAAGATTGTTTTGTTTGTTTGTTTTCTCACTTTATAGATTACAACTGTTCAATCAAGCATGTGTAGAACATGACATTAATTCATTGCAATACAACTGAGAACATTACTGCAACAAATACTGATGAAAGCAAATAACTTATATAATTTAAAAGAAATTGTATGAAAAGCTTGCCAATTAGTTTCATTAAAATACCATTGTTCCAAATACTTTCTACTACTACTACTTTCTTTCTTTACAGGGATTCTATAATGCCAAGTATATGAATAGATGAGGTTGTCTATTCATATTGGAAGAGCAACAGCCAATGTGAAAACTCCCCAGATAGCAAAAATCGGGTCAGCTCCAAATCACATGAAGACCTCTATAATAATCTCTTTGCTTGTACTTTAACACCTTTTTTTATTTATTTAAAAAGGTATGGACAGTCAAGGCGACTGTTACGTGTTGTTACGTATATGTTACGTATATGTCCTAAGCAGAATTTTAACAAAAAAATGAGCACAGTTTTGACAGCATCCAAAGTCCTATATAGACATTGGATAAAGAGGTCTTTGGGAATATTTTCTGAAATGGTGTGGTTGTGTACAATTTGATCACATTTCTTTTGTTATTATGATTCACCCCACAGCAATTAAACTGAGTGACTCTTCACATGTACAATGCCTGTTTTCTTTTTAGTAGCTCTTGTCATTCAGGAAGCAAATTATACTCAGTGCCATATCTGAGGGATCAACCTGTTTGATCATCAACAGTGTCTATCCCATCAGACACCTGTACCATTTCCTGACAGTGGAATAAGTCCTCTTGACTTAAATTTAAATCTTTTTCTAATTAATCACAAGGGGGCCTGTATAGCTCAATCATATCTGTCATATATTGTATAGAAGTAACATCTGTCATCTATCATGATTTTTAAAATGTGGTGGTAATAAACAAAACTGCAGCTTGATCTCTAAGTTTAGCCGACATGGTCAGACTTATTATCAGTACACACACGACCATCCAAGACATTCCGGCTTCTCTGTGCATTGTGACTGATTTCTTGCAACAATTAAAATGTCTTATTTTCAAAGTATTTGAAGTTGGATATGTCTCATACATATGATTAAATAATAAAAATAAAATAAGTTTTGCTAGTTGTTGACCCCACTCCCAATCCTCCCCCAACATATGGCACATTGTACTTTAATGATGAGAGTAAAACAATCATATTTATGCTTGCCAGTCAGTAAACTGCATCCTTAAATTTTTCCAAATGTATAAGCAACTAAAATCAATGTTCTTTTATGTCCTTTCATTATATTATTTGAGGGCTGTCACAATAGATGATCAACAACCATTTTATGATTGTTTAGACCATCCTAGAAGTGGCATAGCACACATAAATGTATGTGTCTTTTCTAATCCAACTTATTGAAACATGTCACAAAACAAGAGTGACAACCAAGAAACCCACTCTGTATATAATTATGTATATAAATGAATAAATATGCAGTATAAGTATATGTATTGACTAAGTGAACACATAAAATGTCAGTAAAGAAAAAAGTTTAAAAAAGGACAATACAAAAGCAAGTAGTCTTACTTAAATCTCTTACGTCCAAGTGCATCAAGTAGATATACAAATTCGGGCAAGTAACTACTTTTGGTAATTTCTGCACGTTAGATATCATGCCCTACAGGAAAATGAAAAATGTTGAAAAATGTTACAAAAAAAACCAACGTATTGTTATGCTCTCCAATAACAGCCTATGGTTGATTTTTTGAATTTCAAAGTATTTCAATGAGTATTGAATGAGTATTTCAATGAGTGCGCTATAAAGGGTTAAGTCAGAAGATGGACTTATGAATGTGGAATTTATCAAGTAAAATTAATTAAAATGTCTGGTATTTTCTGGTTCTTAAAAAATACATTTTGTCTCTTGGTTTGTGCTACTTGTTAGCTTACTGTCAAAACCTGAAAAACAGAATGGAAGAAAATCTTTATAATACCAATCAGCAAGCCTTGTGTATCACAGAGATGTAGCCATCACCAACATCATCACAATGACTAATATCATTGACACACACACACACACACACACACACACACACAAACACCATAATAACACAGCATTAATGTGTGTGATTTATGTATGTCATCATCAAGAGAAAGGAAACAGACAGACAGATGCACCATCGTACGAAGAGAATATTAGAAATGGAAATCAAAAACCGTGTCAGTATTCAAGTCACAGCCTCAGCCTTCCTTCAGAGGTCCGCTGTGTATTCTCTTCCAATTAGCATCATAATTAGCAACATTGGATGCTAATCCATGGCTAATTGGTTTTGATAGATCTCCAGAAACCAAAAGAAATTGTAGCACAGCCTCTGCCCTTGGACTTTAGCAGAAGGGCAGTTAGTTATAATGTTTTCTATCTTGCTGTTCAAAGTGTTTGATCAATGAAACATATCCCCTTTAAAACAAGTTTGACCTTTTGGAGTTTTACTGTAACAGTGAACTTTATTTTAACAGTTTTATTTGATTTCATTCATTTTCCACTTTCAGCTATACATTTAAGAGCATCATGCATTGTTAACAGAAGGTTGCTGATATCTAAATATGTACAGCTTGATTTTCTTCTGTTGGAGTAATTTAATGATGGAACTAATTCATGTACGTGTGAAAACCTTTTGTTCTCTCACTCTATTGCACAGCATGAAACACACACACGGATTGCCCTAGCTGGGCCTTTTAATGTCTTGTAGTGCTACTGTAGTGTATGATCTTTCCAGGCTCTTTGGCTGTGATAATTATTTTCACTCCAGAGGGCTGTAGAATATTCTGATCCAGTGGAAGATGATACAGTGGCAATTCCTGGGAGTGGAAGCAGACATGTCTGAATTGAATGGAAGAAAAACTTAAACTCCATTAACAGATAAGTGAGAGTACACATCTTTAAATTGTGATAGTGGTGAACCACATAATGCTCAATGGAAGGTGATGTTAAAGTTCCTGGTTCTTTGGCATCAAATACAGTCAGTGACATAGTTGCCCTCTCAGTCTAACCTTGCTCCACCAGTCATCCTCGGTGATCTATTCAGACAGAACCTGTCCCTCAAGTTTAAGAAAATTAGGAAATTAGGACCAAAACATTTGCTCCTTGATGGATGCATTTTTCCTTCCTCCAAATACAGGGAAAAGGAAATCCGTATTGCTTGAGCCTTGTCTCCTAGCATGTTACTCTGTGTTGATTATACTGCCAGCACATGTTGACTTGACACACATTCCTGCCAATGGTTTCACACTATACCAATGAACCACAAGATTTGTTCAAATGTGTTCTGGTGAAAAACACTGAATGAAAAGAAAATGTTTTAGTTTACAAGAAACTTCCACCTTAAGATTAGGGAAAGACTGTGGTTATGGTAAATAAACCATGGTTAAGGTATGGTTAGGGGACACTGGGCTGAAATCCCATAGAGCCCATTAAGGGGGCTCACTCTGTACTCATAGTCTAGAGTGGCAAAATGTAACCTGACAATTTTTTTTATATTGTCATTTCTCCTCCTGAATTAATAATCCATGGACAATAAGCACACATGACTTATTCTCTTATTAGAGCCCATTAGATCCTTAAGCTTCAAATTGAACAAAGAAGGCGGTTTAGCCCCTGAACTGTCAAATTCATTCATGTAATTGCAGTAATTCAGCAGTTTTGTGCATTTACAAAGGGAACATGTATAAGGTCCAACAGAAGGGCAGCTATTAAAAGGCAAAACAGCACATTTTTAAAGTCGTGTTATCTTTTAGAGATAATGTGTTCACCCACACAAATAGGAAAGCATGTTTCAATATTTGATGGAGTTCTAATTTATTTATATGTTTAAATATAAACCATCAGATACAAAAACAGACTAATATATGGTATATTAGCTGTTTTTGTATCATTAACAGAGACATTTAGAAGCATTTTAAACGATGGAGGTAATTTCTACCAAGGACATTGGTTTTCTTTCCTTGTAGTCAAAGGACTTCACTTATGGAGTTCTTTTCAACCTTAACGGTTCCCAAGCTTTTTACAGAATGGTCTCATACAGCATAATAGTTACAAGAATAAGCAAATTCCAAACTCCAACATTAATTTTAATTAGAAACTGTGAATCTAATTTTGTATCACACGTAAACAATCTGTATGTAATCATTTAAAGAATAATTTCCTCAAGCAACACGCTTCCTTAATCTCATAAATTACGTGTTCACATTAACTTGACGTCCGGCCTAAAATAGTCTCTCAGCACAAGTTATAAATTATGTATTCTCACTCTTATAATCATTTCATTCTAAATCAAGGGTACTTACAAAAAATCAAAGAAGAGGAATAAAAGGAAAATCATTTCAGCAGAAACATCCTCAACCAGGCCCCTTCACTGATGAAACATTTATTATTTATTATTTATAAGAAAATACAACAGCAGGCTTGCTGGCTTGATAGCAGCAGTTTTCAGTTGTCAGACTAGCACATTCTTTGACAGGAGGATTTTAAACTTTTTATAAGAGCCACAATCTGATGTAATGTGTTGCTGATTAGTTAATTGTCTATGCTTTTTTTTGATTTTATGAGTGGCGTCGTGTGCAGCTGTGTTTGGAGCAGAGAGCTGTTAGGCATGGGAGCATATCATTTTCTACCGTGTGACTGTCATTTGAAACTTTTCATTAACTGAATCATAGGTGTCAGACTAAAGTTACTGTGTCTACAGCTCGTACATGACTTACTTTGACGGAAAGCCACTACAATTTTGTCAGTTGCTGTTCTCATGTTGTCTTTTCTCCTTGAACAAATCTAATCTGTTCATTCTAACAATACAAAAAAAGGGAGTTGACAAATTGAAGACAAGTACGGTTTAATGAAAAAATCTTGCTTGCACGACATTTTATTATGTACAAGGGTCTGAAAATAAGCAAACATGTATGTAAAATAGAGATAGATGTAAGGCCTGTGGTGGAAATCTGAAAATAAAGAGTCTCTGAATCATCAAAGCCTTTGGAATATTTATTAAGCTTTCTGCAGAAAGGACCTACTGATGTACACACAAAGGGTGTCACAGTCATGAGGGTAAAAAGGAGCCTGTTTACACTGTCTTTACAGGGAGCAAGCACGTGAGTTAGTAAACTAATCAGGCTGGGCCTTGAATGGGAGACATAGGGTGGAAACTACCAAACAAATCACCAGTCAGATAAGGAATTGAATACAACTGTCAGATACCAGACAGATAGAGGGGTGTCTGTTAACGAGGACACCAGAAGGACAGTGTCACAGTGGACACAGTTTTCCATCGTTGTGCAGCAGTTGTCACGGATTTGGGTTTACTTTCAGTTTTATTTTGTAGTTCTGGGTCTTTGTTCCTGTCTTTGTCTTGTTTCCCTCCCTTTTTGATTGCACTCACCTGTGTCTCGCACTCACCTGTGTCTGATCCCCTCGTTTTCCCTATCCTGTCTTGTCTTGTCGGATCATTGTCAGTGTTGTCTCTGTCTGTTTTGCTGTTTTTTGGATTGTTCTGTTCCTGTGTCCTGGCGTTTTTTTACACTCCTGTGCTTTTTGGGTTCGTTTTTGTACATTTTCATTTAATAAGTAGTTTTTTTTTGTTGCTGGAGCTGTCTGTCTGCATACTTGGGTCCTAGTCTGCTGCCACATGGCATACTTTGATAGCGGTGGGGACTTGTGGTCACTTGTTAGCATGTTTGTCTCTGGAGCTTACAATGTGTTTTTCTTGGCTTACTTTATCTGTGCTGGCCAACGCAGCCATAATTTTCAATACTCTACTGTGTGTGCACTGTGGGTGGAGAATCGTGAAATGACTCAGGAATTTTCTTACAGTGGATCGCATGAATCCCCGTAGCTCTTAACGACCTTCACAGCTGTCTGAGAGGTCTGTAGCAGCTGGTAGAGTCCCTGCTGTCTCCAGATATTCCTTCTGAGGTCCTTCACCACTATCCAGTCCCCAGGCTTCAGGTCGTGGAGCTGTTTGTCGACTGGTCAGCTGGTAGGGCCTCTTTCACCTGCTTGTGAATATCAGACTCATAGGCTTGCACAATAACAAAGCATATCACTTTCACATAGGTTAATAGATGGTAGTCTTTGTTGGTCCAATATCAGTGTTTGGTGGCCTCCCAAACAGCATTTCAAATGGGCTGAGGCTGTATTTTGGTCTCACTTGAGCTCTCACTTGCACGAGAACAATTGTCCACGCCAAGTCTGTCACTTCACAACATTTAGCCAGTTTATTCTTCAGCATGTCATTTTCCCTCTCCACTTCCCCGCCACTCGCTGGGTGGTAGGCACAGTGTTGTCTCATATCCAATGCCAAAATACTAATACTAATACCAAATTTGTTTTAAAGCTGTACTTACAGTGTTCCATTATCAGTTCTGATTTTACTTGGAATTCCCCACCTGGGAATTATTTCGTTGATTAGAGCCGTGACCGCTACCCCCATGTCCTGCGTGGTGATTGTTGAATAAATGGATCGAAGCTTATTCAACATTTCATTAGTTCAATGAAATCCATTTGGAGGCGATCAAATGGTTTATGTGGTGGTGGAAGAGCTGCCTGCTGTACAGAGATCCCTCTGCCTGTTATTGGTAGCACAGATTACACATGACTGTGATGATTTCAGCTGGATCAGCTTGGAGTTGAAGTTAGTGTAAATCAACTGTAGGTGTCAAAGGTGTTAAAACAATCAATGCAGTGTGATTAGTGAGAGGAAGTTTTGCTGCAGCCTTTGCTAGGATAGAATAGTATCTTGATTAGATGTGTGAGCTTCACCTTTGCATATTACAACCTGTTTGGGGAGAAGGATTGTATCAAGCAGGTCAGAGACCAGTGTGTGGTGAGAGATGGGTTTGCCAGAAGTAAAAAATTGTCTGTTTCCACAAAGTGCCAAAATCATGCACAATCAATGCACACATCTGCTGTCTGTGTAGATATTTACAAATATATCTTTAGCCAATTTGCATGCCTCAGTGAGTGCTTTAATCTCTGCTGCTTGTGCAGACAAAGTAGAAATTGGCTCAGCAAGTAATGTCAGGTGCTGTTACCACCGCAAAACCCACTCGACACCTGTACACAGTTGTGGTGTTCTCCATCTGTGTCTATGGGGGGAAGAGTAGCTGGATTAAGTGTGTTTCAGCATTTAACAGTGAAGTTAGGCATTCCCAATAGAACAGTGTTGTAACGCAACCATCGTGCTGCAGAGAGATGAGATGAATAGCCCACAACATCTTTGGATGCCATCACAGCCTTCTCTGCTGCTGCTACAGCTCTCAAACAAGTGGGAGGTCCTGCTGCAACAGGAACAAGTTTAGCAGTTCGTTGTTTACCCCCATGTTCGTGTTGGAGGACAGATCTCATGCATCCCCCTCTTTCATCAGAGAACTGTGTATGATCTGTCTACCCTGACAGACCATAAGTCCTAAAGTCGATGTCGTCTGCACTGCTAGTTTCAAGTCAGTGAAAGCTTGTTTAACTTTGTTATGGGCCTGTGATTGTGCTTAAGGGAGCCTCAAGGACTGCGCAAATAGGGATAAAATGCCAACAATTTAAACACATCCCCAGAAAGAACATCATTAGCTTTTTCTGTACAGATTTTACTCGTTTGGGTTAGAGATTTGCCCTCAGCTGTGATCACATATCCCAGAAAGGTCAAATGTTTGAATGTTTGAGTAAGTCATCAGTATGAGTTTCACACTGTTCCTTAGTGGGAGCATAAATCATAAAATCATCAACGTACTGCAGGAGAGCACTTCCTGATGTTGGTGTGATCTTTATGCTATTCGTTGTAAATGGTTGGGGATTAACAATAACGTGACATAATCGTTTGAATGTGAACTCTTCCCTTTTTAAAGGAGAAGGCAAACCACTCCTGCTATCTGGATGCATTGGAAAACTGAAAAATGCATTAGCCAAATCAACAGAAAACCACTTGGCATTTGGTGGCACTTGAGACAGACTAGTATATGGATTAGGAACATTTGGAGAAATAATATACACTTCAATAAATCATTAAAAACAGGTGTTATCCCATTGATGATTGAGGTTGATGTGGTCTGATCTGATTTAGGAATGATGACCACTGGCGCCATACCTTTTTTTTTTTTTTAAATAAGCCAACATTAAGTTTACCTGTAGCCCAGTGTCTTAGGGACTTCCTGTAGGGCTGCATGTGAAGTGACGTCACTGGAATCAGGCAAATATGCAGTTGTGAACTTTGTCTGTGGTACCAATTCAACTGTTTCAACAGCCTGTACTACTGAAGTGAAACGTAGACTCTGTTTTCAAATAAGGATTCAATTGAATGTGGGGGTTATGGTTATCTGGCCCTATTGATACATGTGATGTGCAATGTAAATCCTGTATGATCATGTACCTTGTGTCTGTGTTCAGTGTGAGTGTCTGTGCCTTGTCAATCAAATCCCTGTTTACAGACACCACTGCAGATGGGAAGAGTTTCCACTCATACACATACAACAGTGTGTCTAAGCTAAATTTAACCAGAGCATGTTATGTGTTCAAGATCTACCATGCATTTTACTACAACACCTTGTGATGTTGACACTAGGGAAATCCCCAAGAGACACATGACATATCTGCCCATAAGATTTATTGGACAGCATGTAAATAACAGGAAGGAACGTTTGAATCTCCCAGTTACCTCATCACTGCAAACCAGTGGCGCAGTGTATCTCTCCTGCACAACATTACCCAAAGCCCCCACTGAATACACATATTTCCCACTGAAAGATTTTATAACTGAGTGTGTAGCTCCGGAATCTACAAGAAAAGGTAAACATTTTCCTGATACTTCCAATATGACCGTAGGCATTCTTTTGTAAGCATCAAATGAATGTGTGCGCATGCGCTTGTAAGTGCGTGCAGCCTGATACAATCGCTCCGCTCGTCTTACTTGCTCTTTTAAATCTTTTTGTTATTTAACTCTGTACTTATGGGTTTTTTTTTTTGGTGTTAACTTGTTGGAGTCGTGGCCTCCACAAATGTGCTGGCGGAGAGGTTTTTGGTGTTTTTGTTCGCTCTGGAGGTACTTTCACCTGCAGTCAGCTGAGCGCAACAACTTCACGGCCGCTTTTGTTTACATCCGGGATCAGCTGATTGGACTTAAGCCGGCCATGGTGACCAGATCTGCGGACATCCCGCAGGAGATC
>JAVQJD010025833.1:0-23437 GCA_036023655.1 Nannoperca australis | reverse complement strand
TCTTGACTCTATTTTCTATTCATTTCACAACGTATGGTGGTGAATAAGTGTGACTTTTCATGGAAAACACAAAATTGTTTGGGTGACCCCAAACTTTTGAACGGTAGTGTAAATAAAGTATTAAAACTTGAAAATAAGTCTCTGGTTAAACTGGTCAACTAGTAGGCATTATGCAACCAGTGCCGGGGGGTCATACATGGACATGATTTGTTTTAACGGGTCACAAGTCAAGAAGGCTGGAGCTGCTGGCCTAGAAGAAAACACACCAACAATACCAGTGTGGAAAATGCTGGGAGGTACTGTAATGAATATGTGATTTGTTGGTGGAAACCAGTTTGTTCCTATGTTTACTCATAGACTGTGTAATTTAAATAATACCAAAGACAATCAGAAAAAACTAACATTTAACATGGGTATAATACATAAAGTACATATTATATTGCACGTAGGACTAGTGTTGAAAACTGGCATTTCTTGATGTCCCACATGACCTCATACATTCAAAATTAATTTGCTTCTAATGTTTTCTTGCTGGGGATTTGTGAAAGGATGATTGTATGATGTGCAGTGACCAAGCTGTATCATACATAATACATTTTCTTTAGTATATTATTATACAATGTGACCATACCATTTTTGTATCAAGAAATTTTGTAAAGCTCCTGAAAACCTGGTTTCAAATATGAAGTATTTCTGTATAATATAACATATTCATAAATACCCTTTAATGGTCTCTCTAATGTTTAAATTATGTTAGGACACAATCTTGTCAGGTTGCACTGCAGTTTTTATAACCAGTTCTTTCCAGGTGACTACCTTCCAGGAAGTTAGTTGTTAATATGTGTCCTGTTTGTGGTGAAGCTTTCATAAAAAGTTCTATTTTTTTTTTTTTTTTTTTTATTTAGTTTCTAAGGACAGAATGAGTAGAATTAACAACCCTGCAAAGGTCTGATGACCTTTAAATAATTTCTCAAAACAATGCTCTACTGATTAATAGAAATGTCCATTTAAGGTCATTTTAATTTAAAATTTCTTACTTAGAGAGTGCACACAAAGTGAGGTGCAGAACACTATGACCTTCAGGGCAAGTCCCTAAAAATGTAAACACATTGCACAACTGCCAGGGCCACTGTTCTTAATTTACCAAACATTTTCAGCTATCCTGCCATCATCAGGGTGCTGACTGAAGCTGTTTTTGGCTACCTTATATACAACACATTGATTTGTCATGTGAGCGATGTATCACCATGGATACCATAGAAAGTTGATTGTAATGTTCTATCTCTGTATTGATGGTTGTAGATATTTTTCTTAAAATAGGGACAATTACAAAGATTTTGTAAACAGTATTTTTGAAGAAAAAAAAGAGTGGGAAGTTTTGTGTTTTGTACACTATAAGGAAACTGGAAACAGCCTCAGGCACCTTGATGAAGGCAAGATAGATGACGATTATGAACTGTATGTATGATAAATCAATTTTTATTCCATATTATAGTATTTGTTGAAGTTATTATATCAGTATTTATTATGTTTTTATTGAAAATGCAATGATTCATCCGGTACATACAGTACAGGCTGATACTGATAATATTGGTAATAAAATAGGAAAAGCCAATTCTAGGAAAACAAGTCAACGTTGATTTTTAACCACAAAAAGAGGATCCATTGCCCAAATAACTGATCAAGTGTGATTCGATTCCAAGTCTGTAATGCACATGATATTTTTGTTACTTTATTTATTCACTTCAGTTTTATTTATATAGTGCCTTATCATAACAGTTATCTCAGGCCATTTTTTTTACGGAGCAGGTCAAGAGCAACTCTTATTAAATAAAATATTTTATTTATTTGAGTTTAAATTAAAATAATAATTTTCCACAGCGCCATTTGATACATAGTAATAATAGCTGATTTAAAATTTGGGTAAAAATATATTTTGGTTGGGTTTTTTAAGTGTATCAGTAGCCTGGTAAACAGTCATCAGATTTTGATTTAAACATTGTAAGAATCCTGATTGATACTCAAAAGTTTTTGACGTTTGCAAATATATTGTTTCATATATTCCCCAAAATGTTGCAGTGTTATTATAAAACCAATAAGCCTGTCGTGTCAGTCATATTGTTACCTGAAATGAATGCACATCCTCTCTTCAAAGTACAGCGTACTCTCTATGGCCATAGCATAAAAATTGTACCTGTATAATACATGTCAAAATACTAGATCTCTATATGTGGAACATGTTTATTTGTTGCATTTAAAGTAAAACAACCTTGTTGCCTGTTGTGTTTCCATGTTTGAGATCCACTGCCCTAAAGAATCCTCCAACAATTCTGAAGCCAGTGTGTGAGTGATTGTCACTGTTAGAGCTCTAATGACCCACTAGACTAGTCTTATTGTTATCGTCACCATCTAAGCACTACAGCTGTCCAAACTGTGGATGTTCACCAGCAGCCCTGACTGCCTCAATTTGTCTCAACTTCTGCAGGACCACATCTTCTCTAAATCACTCCCCTCTGAAACATATATAACGCTGGAGCAGTTTGAAAGAAAAGAGAGGACCCAAAATGGTTAGCCTGATTGGTTCCACCCCGCACCGCACTCGCTACAGCCAGTGGAAGAGAAAACAAAGGCGAGAGTGAGAAAGTCGTGGCCTGGTGAATAACAGCCAGCAGCACATAACGAGCCTCATCCTCCAGCTTCATTAGAGAGGAGGAGTCCCTAACCCCGAGGGTAGAGGGGCTATTCCCACAGCGCCCATTGCACTTTTTAACAAGCCCCTGTTCCAGACACAGCCCACCAGAGACTTGTCCAGTCCACCTGATTTGTCAAGTCCAGCCCACTAGCACGTTTTAGTTTAAACAGGAATCCGCCCTAGATTATGGCGATCCTCTGGGAGATGCTGAAGCCTCCTCTGACACTGCCTGCTTGTGTTTGCAAACAAGCAGAGTCTTCGCAGTAAACAAGGTATTATGAGCTAAAGAGCCACTGCCTCATACAGCACACATATTACCTCAGCACAAGTCAGCAAAAGCTTGTTTAAACTGCCACTGCTGCGCCTCCATTACTCAAAGACAACAGCACGTGTTTGAAATTGAAGTTGGACAAAATACTGAAGGTGTTGTCGCACAAAATGTCAACTCTAAATGACTGATCCCACAGATTACAAATCACCTTTTTTGACGCACATTATAATAAACACATTCATTTCATTAAGATGTTTACAGATATCACTTCCCAGAATTCCTCCTGATCTTTCCAAAGGCTGCAGGCTTCATAGCTGAAACAACATTATTATAGTGACAGCGTGCCACAATCCATCTACTAGAGGGGTCTCTGTAATGGCTATCCAGGTATGTTTTAGCTCATATTCACAACAGCTTCTTCTAACAGAAGGACGAGACGTGCACAGTAATCACTCTGTTTTCTCAGAGAAAATGCTGTTATTATTCAAATTGCACTGTGAATAATTGAGTTAGTGAATGTGCTGGGAAGGGCCCAGAAATGAGACAGTATGCATCTGTGTGTGTGGTGTGTGCATGTGTGTGTGTGCGCCTTCTTAGCATTCGCATACTGCCTTCCCTTTGAGGAGCAGCCATTACTAATCGCAAAGAAATTTCCTCCCTTTCCTACCTGCGGGCCTGTCAGGTCGTAAATGAAAAGGAATTAAGTAGAAATCCATACGTCTCCAAGCCTCCTTCCATCCCCACCCGCCTGCACCACAACGCCGTATATCATTAGAAGAGCAAATTAAACATTAGCGCTTCGGCTGCCGCTAGTTTGGGCTAATTGCTAATCAGCAGTAAAAGTTGCCTGGCACGGAATATTGCTTACCATAAGCTAAAGGTAATTTGCTTCTCAAGACGAGCTAGACCGGCTCATCTGTTGTTGTCCAGAGTCCATGCCTAATTACTGCCGGAGGGTGATGACAGTCACTCAATGGAGATTAAGACCGAGGCGAAAAAATGGAAATGTGCCATAATGCTGGAATGAGCTAGAAATGCTTCTGTCTGCTTTTCTTTAATTCCCCCTCTTTCTCCCTGCATGGCTTACTGCTGAAATAGATGCTGGGAGGGGAAGTCAGAGACAGCCCTGTTGCTCTCTGCAGCGTGGCTCTGAGCACAACAAACAGTCATGTTTGTGCATTAGAACCATTTACCATACACCTACACCTTAGGGGTGTGTTACAGTCACAATTGGTGTATTGTTTGTAGTAACTAACACAGAGACAGACACATTCACTAACAAATATTCAAAACAAATACTGCTACATGGTAGAACCCTATTCATTATAATAAAAATGTCACTCTGGGTGCCTTCTTTAGGGTTCATGTTTTTGTGCCAACTCGCATGAGAGTCCATATCTGACTCCCTCCATGCATGAATGGAACAATAATAATTACTCTTTTACAGTTTTACAGTCTTTAACAATATTACCTTCCAAGTGAACTGACTACTGAATCACTCTCCTTGCTGTCAGAATTAGTAGCTCTTAGCTTTTGCCAGTGTAGCTCCTCTCACTGGTGACTGAAAGCATTGTTGTCAGTTCAGACTGTGTAAGCCACAGAAGCAATCATAATCTGATATGCTGTTGCAAATAAGTGGCTGCTGAGTTTACCTTACGTACACTGCTTGTATAGGCCTAGTTTGTACCAGCTTGAACCTCAAACAGACTGACAGTGTGAATCAACACTGAACATTGCAGCAGTATGAAAAGTGATGCATTTACATACTGTTGTAAGAAAAAGATATAAATACATATAAAACACTAGATGTGACGTGTCATAATAACGTGCCATTCTGGGATGCAACCACATGGCAGCCATCTTACCTGGGTCCAGTTTTAAACATTCTGTAATTGGCACCTCTGGTGAAAAGGGATTATGTTGTCTTTATAATTTTGTATTTTTCTAACAATGAGTGCCTGATGAACCAAAGAAACTAAGATTCTGGTAGAAATTTGAATATTATAGCTCCAAGAGAACAAGGCGTACGCACTGAAGTACATTTGAACAGTGACGCTTTACCTACTGTTCTATGTGCTGAAGTACATTTGAACACTGGTGAGCACACTTACTATTATACATACATAAATGCAATTGAAAGGTGATGCATTCACTTGATGTATTGAAATGTATTTGATCAGAAATGTTGATAACTGCTTATGCCAGATAAAAGTGAATGCATAGTCAGTGACTACGGCAGGCTAAGCCTAGTATCAGACGTCCCTCTCTCCAGCAACATTTCCCAGCACCTCCTGGGGAATCCTGAGGTGTTCCAAGTGAGATGAGTAATAAAATCTCTCCAGCGTGTTCTGGGTTTACCCCGGGATCTCCTACCAGTTGAACTTGCCCAGAAAATCTCCACGGGGCCATCCTCACTTACTACTCAAAGCTCATGGCCATAGGTGAGGGTTAGAACGTAGATCGACTGGTAAATCAAAAGCTTTGCCTTCTGGCTCAGCTCCCTCTTCACCACAACGGTCCAATACAACACCTGCATCACTGCTGACGCTGCACCAATCTGATGTTCTTTTAAACATTACATTTTCATTTACAGACAACTTGAAAACAGTGTTTAAATAACTCATAAGATAGGATTTTACAACAAAGTTATTATAGTGTCAATCATTTTCTCGTCCATGTGACGGTTATGATTTAAACAGTTTAATTACACTGCTGATCATTGTTCTACCTGCCATCCCTACAGTATATTTCATACCAGAGATCTTCTGGCCACAGTAGATCACTGTGTTAGTAATGCTGTTTGGTCTGAGTTATGCGGTGAACAGATCCTCATGCTTCCTCTCTCTGTCAGCTGTCCTTCATGTTTCAGAGCCCAGGGCTGTACAGCAGGCGATACAGATCTGAGAGCATGGTTATCACAGCCCAGTACAAACATATAATTAACTATCTGACATTGCTTCTCTACTGCTTCACAGGCCCACATTAACACCTAATACACTTCTATGTTTCTGAGACAAAGGTTTCAGCACATATTGAAGAACGACACCCGTATACTGTAGACACAAGTTGTTAATATAGTAATCTGTAATATTTAAATATTTAATTTTAATTCAACACTTTTAAAACTTAAATCTGTTGTTGTTACAATTTTTCTCTCTATTGTCAGACAACTGAACAAGTATGAAATGGTAATTTAATCACTTCTCATACATACTGTGTTAACCAGCAGTTATTTCTAAGCTGCTGTGCTGTGGTAATAATATTTTTTTCATAACCGCAACATAGTCTGACAAAATCTGACAGAAAGTCTGTCTTAACTTTACAGCCTCTCACTGGGTAGCTTACGTAACCATTCTGCAAACACAAATATATTGATGAGTTTTAAGATTTATCCACTCTGGAGACCATTTTTAAAAAAGCTCATTTTTATTTGTGAGGAAAACACCATTTTGGTCTGAACGTAGGGCAGAAATGGAGAGGATACGATGCACATACAAAACCAGCTTAGGGTCTAGTTGCACACGATCAGAACTAGTTCTTATGATGTACTGCCACAACAGATAACAAAAGTGTTTATAGCTTTTTCCGAGTTTTTCCACTATTAAGAATACACTCGAAGATGTGAGTGAAAAGGCATAGAAATGGGGGGGATGTGATAGACAGTCTCTCCTGTAAGACAGGAAGTGTTGAACTCTGTTGTACACACAAAAAGTGAAATAGTTTAGTCAGGAACAAAAAAAGAGCTAGAAAGAGGGGTTCCGTCCTTGGCTCCTCTCTCACGTTAGCATAGCTAGCCAATCATGGTGTGAGATGGCCCAGGCCCCAGCTCTATTTCCTATCCTAAGGGACCAGTAGCTCATAAGTAATGTATATATATGTATAATAGGTTGGGATAATTGTTTTATTTACCCACCCCTAAGGCCTAACTGCAATCTTAAATATTTCATTATTTTTAATAAGAAGATGTTTTATCATTGAAGGAGTTTAATATTGAAATGTACTTGTGCCCTTGCACAACGATTTACATCCTTGGGATGCAGTCCAACTTTATCTTAATCTAACCCTGTTTAAGAAAAAACTTATTGGAAGCGTGTCTGCTTTTGTGTGTTTGTGTGTTTATTATATTAACGCACAATATCAGCGTCTGTCTTCTTTATTTCAAAGTCCAAAATAGCTCCAAACCAAAATGTACAGCAGCCAGATACTGGAAGATGGAGAGGAGGTGTAGGTGTCTCTGGTGTGAAAAGCAGCCCGGTTGGATCCCAGTACAGTCCAATCAATACATTGTTATAGATTGTAATCACATGAAGCGTATAATCGCCTAAAACCTATCAATTATAGAGCGAGAGATAGCCGGGCATCCAAATCCTGGCCTGCAGCCCTCTTCCTCCTTGGATTAGGATCTGAGATTGGGTCAGGATCATGGGGGCTGCACCCAGGCCGGCCAGATATCA
Source organism: Nannoperca australis (assembly GCA_036023655.1). Classification (NCBI taxonomy): domain Eukaryota; kingdom Metazoa; phylum Chordata; class Actinopteri; order Centrarchiformes; family Percichthyidae; genus Nannoperca; species Nannoperca australis. The sequence goes on along the minus strand of JAVQJD010025833.1, from coordinate 16,020 downwards.
GATTAATGACCACTCCAGGGGCACACATCCCAGCCAGCAGTTAGAGGGAGAGGGAGGAGCGAAATACTGCAAAATAAATAATACATCATTTGGTCTGGGAGCTGACATAATTATCAACTAAGACACAGGCTCTAGCCAGTACATGAAATATCTCTTAGACAGACTGATATCAGTCTCAGATACATGTGACGTAGACAAGGGAAGACTTGGTTGTAGTCAGACATGTTATATTTACTGAGATACAATACTTGGTTTAATGGATTCATTAAAAGAAAAAAACAACTATATATATATATATATATACAAATATGAACACTATTTAGTTCATACAAGCTGTTACATGGTTACGAAAAGATTTATATGATCTTTTAAGTTTGGTTGGGGTTTGAAGAAGGTTGTGGTTCATTGAACGTGCAATAATTGATTTCTTGTCCACTTGGGGTATAGCTCAACAAGCTGAAAACACAACATTGACATATTGTCACATTATAAAGCTGTTGTGCTGGTGTGATGGTTGTGTTTATCAGAGTTTTTTAAACGCTCTATAGAGCTGAGGGAACCTGTACAGTTGGTGATAATTTCTCTATGAGTGACTCTTCTGCGTTTAGCCATTTTTTACATTGTTAATAGAACATAAAGGTTGGAGAAAGATGTCAGTGACACTAATATTGTCTGAAAATGAGAAACAAACTGAAGGCTCTTGTGTAAGTGTAGCGCTTTCACAAAATTCTTGTCTTTTAGAATCATATCTGCTGTTTTGTACTGTGGTGTTTATCTTATTTATTTATTGTCTTGTTTGTTGTATGGTACTGACATAAACAAAGTGAATTTCCACTGGGAACAATATATAACACATCTATCACACAACATTTACTTGGAAAGACAAGAGTTGTAATTCACACAGCCACTAAAGGACAGTTTTTGTGAAAGGAAAACATAGGTCGTATTTAGGCCTTTGAACGAACCGCTGATGCTGTTGTTGTTCTTGAAAGGACAGTCTGGGACTGACACATGGATTCCTCTGCGGTTGAATGGTGCCTTACTGTTTTGACCCTGTGTGCTGCAGATCATAGATATGTGTATTGCCCTCCATGGCCAAGCTGGTAAGCAATTGGCATTTTCCTGCTGAAACACCTTGTTGCCAACAGCAAGGCAATTAAAGTCACAGGAAGTCATTTCACATGCGTGTCTCTGCAGCTGAAATCTCCAATCAGGAGACTGTCTGAGTTGAGGCTCTCTCATTTCCTACAACTGCCATGTGTGGATGGGGAGGACTCCTGCTTCCAGCTCCCCTCCACCCTCTGCTTTCACAAAAAAATGAAAAACAGTCTGATGGTTATAGAAAATCCAACTACAAAAACAAATATGTATATTTTCAATTTATCTTACTTTCCATACCTGTCTCTGCTCCCCACAAGCCTTGGCATCTCTCCAAGCTGCCCCTCCAACTCACTATTTAAATTCAGAATTCCTAAGCGGATTTTCTCAATTTAGCCATACTTTTAATCTTTGGCGAAATGAGTGATGACTTCTTTCAATAAAAAATAAAAAAACCTGACAGGCTTACAGCGCACACCGGCGGATTAGTTTCCCGTGGAGATGAGGTTTTCCTTTGTGCCGCCGTGTGTCTGTTTGATGGGGTTTAACAGGAAGCGTTGGTGCTGAAATTGGATGCAGCAGGGATCGTGGGTAGATGGCCTGGGTTCGATACAGACCCCCACGCTGCAACTTTGCCCTGTGCCTTTTCCTTCATTTTCCTTTCCCTCGGGTCCAATGACTGAGCCTTTAAACACTCATAGACTGACTGACACACAGATACGCACACCTCGACACACAAATACAAACAGAAATACCGCCTCTAAACACACACATACAAACCACAAAGCAACAAACACTGCAGCACATATGCAAGAATATGCACACCCCTCCAAAGCACCTGCTTTCAACAGTCTTAACAGTATTAAAACCCACCTGCATCATAATCTATCAAAGAGTCCACACTTTGTTGTGCTGGATGCTCACTACCTTCCTTTTTTAATTTTTAAAATTTATACTTTAATTTTCCATAGGACAATACAAAACAGACAAGACAAAATAATATTCCACAAAAGTCATAAGGACATATATTACAATAAGACACATTACAAAGACAAGGGGAAAGATTTGGAGGAGTACATATCAAAAACATAGGTTATACCTTACATCATTACAGGTCCTGTCACAATCATACATGCATAAGTATGCTTACATGTCATCTAGTTTATTATTCTATTATTCAAATATTGTCTAATGAGAGTCAATGGTGCATCTAGCCTAGTATCATAGTCCTTAAAGCTTGAAGCTGCACTCCCCATCGATAGTAAGTCCAGGAGGACCTTGAGCCAGTTATGATTATTAAAACAGTCCGATTTGTGGGTTTTGTAGTTCAGAAGAATTGTCCTCTTTACAGAGAGAAATACTAGTGCAAGAATACATTGTGTGGTTCTTATATTTCTGTTTTCCACTCTATTTCCCAATGTGCATACAGCAAGACATTGCAGGATGTTAACATTCATTATCACCTGTAAATGATCAATCACCTCAGTCCAGACTTTTTCTACCATTGGGCAGAACCACAGTAAATGTAGGAGAGTACCAATCCTGCCAGTCGTGCCAGCACATCAACTTTTTTAACTTGTCTGGTATAATATATGTAAATGTGTGTATCTGTGTATGACATTTGGATCATTTTATATCTGACACAGTTGGACATAGATGTTGAATGCTTCAGTATTGACTCCCATTGACCTGCAGTAAGGGTTGATCAAATGTCTCGTTCTCATTGTGATTTACACTACCTTACATTAATTCAATTGAATTTTATTTCTATAGCGCCATATCATAACAAAGGTATATCGTAGAGAGCAGGTCAAGACCAACTCTTATATTTAAAGAGACCCAACAGTCCCACCATGAGCAGCACCAGGAGACAGTGGCAAGAACAATTCCCTTTTAACAGGTAGAAACCTCGAGCAGAACCAAAACCAGGCTCTAGGTGGGCACTCATCTTCCTCGACTGGTTGAGCACCAATGGTGTTGGACCAACAGTCTGTTCATCATCCATTCTGGTAAATTAATATATGTACCTGCTACCATCACTGCCAAACATCAGTTTTCAACAATATGCACGTGTTCAATAGTAATTGTGATGGCAGTGAGATAAAAGCAGCAGCGTTTCTTTATCCAAATGAAAGACCGAAGGCTGATGTCACAATCGGACTGGATCAGTAGGCAATAAGATTTATGGAACATCTTTGGATAGCTGACTGGGGCCCAGTGACTGGTAGCTTGGCCATCTATTGTAACACCTTCTTGAAATGATGTCAGTCTCAAGTTGATACTTATGGACAGGACTAATGATGGTCAAAGTAACAACTGCATGTTGCTAAAGGTCCAGGACCAGAGTCATGACAGATGGGCTCAGCTATGCTAAGCTCAGACAGTCTGAGACCCTCGGATTGGTGTGACTGGGTGCCTGGGGTTTGCCAACAGCAGCCGTGCTCACTGACTGGTATCTGTGGCCTGCCATTATTCCTATACCTCTTTAATCCAGTATAGAGGATTTAAGCGTCTTTGTTTGCTCATTTGACTGTGTGGGTGCCATATCCCAAAGCTGGACGTAGGATTAGTGAGGCATTGTGTCAGTAGCTTGTGATGATGCTGAGGTGGGGTGGGGGTGTTGCTTCATTAAACAGAGGCAGCAGAAACAACAACACAAGCTTTCATTTGAGGAGCGACTGCACTGAGGTGGGAGGCATCCCACTAGGACACAGAGGCTGATTAAAAAAAAATCCATGGGATACTCATTTTGCTTTGACGTAGCCTTGCTCACCAGCAGGAGAAGCATTTAAGGAATCTAACAATGCAGAGAGTGCTTGTGAAATAGCCATTCTCATAATTTCCTTTGATGTGTACATACATTTAATGTGAGCCAGAGCATGGCTGAAAAGCATGACAAATTGCTGGAGAGAGTTTCTTCTCTGCATGGTTTTCCGCTTGGTCTGGCTGGTGGTAGGGGTAGTGCAGGGGTGGGAGATTTTGGCATTCCTTTTGGAGCTCTGCACTTGACCTACTTTTCATTAATGGGGATTCTCTGTGAAAAATAGAGCTGTTTAGCCTGTGATGAAAAGCATTTGGTTAAAGGCAGTGGACAGAGTGGGTGCAGTCCCATCCACTGACCCCCACGGGTGTCTTGCCTATTGTGATTGGGTGAAGCTGCTGGTTGGAAGGGCTGGCTGAGTGGAGAGCTAGATGAGCTTGGTGACACAAACAACTTTTGAAAAATCTTTGGTGAAAGCACTGCTGGGAGGTTTTCAATACCCTCACTCATGAATCCACAAAAAGGCAATTTCAGAGATGCTCGGAACTTAAAGTCTAAAGGGGATATATTGTATGAAGAGCATTCACATCCATCATACTGAGTGGAGATGAGCTAGCCTTAGGTGGGGAGATATCCAAAGTTTGACTCAGGCTGAGTACAGTGACAGTAGGTGAAAGAGAGACATTTGAACACTGTCCAGAAAGAGTGAAGAGAGGAAAGAAATGGTACAGAGCTGTGGCAATTAGAGAGTCTCCCTTCTGAGGTCCACCTGACATCAAAGAGAATAATTCAGGTCCCACCCTTATTCCTTTATTTTATTATGGTCATTCTGACCTCTCATTGCTGCAGCTACAATGTGTTTCACCAATTTCCCTTCTTATGTGGATGCAGCTGAAATGTTGTCAGAGCATGAAAGGTGGCACGGCATACCTAATGTTGTGTCACAATCTGCAAATTATTCACTCAAGCACATGCATAGTATATGATGGCTGTACCTCATAAAAATGTATTAGATTTCTCTAATCTCCAAGGTCATATAATGTTTAAAACATTGATGTTTCACAATAACATTTTTGACTGCCGTAACCATCTTCTCCTCTCCCTCTGTCTCCTTTTTCTCTCCTCTCTTATTCTCTCTTATGCTCATTTTCACTCTCTCTCATTTGCTATTTGAAGCAACTATTAGTGTTTTAACACCACAGGAAAGTGGCTTCATTGAAATGCAATGAAAACTGCACAGAGAAGGCAAAGTTAACTAATGGGCTCAAATTTTCAAACGAATGCAAGATTAAAGTCAATTGAATCTCCCATTGGGTTTTGACTGAAACACTTTGAAAAGAAGCCCCACAGTGGGTTTCAGAAATGAAAAATAGAGCTTGTTCTAAAATATTAATAACATTTTATACCCTCATTACAGCAAGCAATAACATTTGTTCAGAAACTTACTTCTGTCTTTACCTTGAGGTGGTTCATGTACTGCAGATAGGACGGGCAGGTGGTGTCTGTTCACCTCAGGATCCACCAACACAGCTCTGTAGATGTTACTCATTGACACATCACAGGGCAGGATATCACTGCAAATAGACTATATTCATGTTTGATCTGCAGCTCTACTATGAGCTGCCTTTTATGATGCTATTTCATTGTGAGCATTTTTTTGAGTCATGATCCAGTTAAAATGAATGAGAGGAAAGACATTCGTGACTTGGCTCCCAAAAAAATAAAAAGAAGAAAAAAGTAAAATGTCAGGGAGCAGAACTACAAAATAACTAAACAGAAGAAAGAGAGCTGAAGCAAAGGGGGAGGGAAGAAAGGGAAAAGAAGGTGTTGTCTGACTCAAAACCTTAGAGAGAGAACTAAACGGATTCCTTGGAGGGCGTTTTTTTCCTTCCTTTGCACTATTATTTAAGGAGCACACACAGCAGATCTTGCATCAACTATGATGGCCTAGTTTTTCAACTTCATATACCATGAATTAAATATATTTTCCAATACGTGCCCACATTCCCATAAATGAAGTGTGCATGATAAACGAACAACATAGAACACATTAGGGAAAGTTGCTCTCATTCTTCAACAACAGATTCCACAACTCTTTATCTCCGGCTCTCATTTATATGTGGGTGCCTACACACACAAACACACACGTTCTCTCTCCCTGACTGTCTTTAGAGGATTTAAATGTGTCAAAACTCACATTCAAGCCTGAGACAAAGAGCAGCATGCCTACTGGAGTGACAGGAAGAAGATCTGAAAACTCTTCCATCGCCTGTAATGGGCTAGAAGTCATTAAAATCATCACTGCCGGCCTAATTAAGACGGGACATCTGGTCTTTCCTCACAGAATGGATCGCAGCAGAGTACAAATAACTCCTCTATGACAAGTTGAGAGGTGTCATACATCTCAGTGATCGTCAATCAACATGGGAGTTATGGAGCTCCTTCATCATTAACAAGCAAATGCTTTGTTTTTGCTGTTTGAAAGAAAATGGTTAGACAAATTAAAATAAATAAATAACACAAAATGTGTCTATGTCTTCCAATGCTGGTCATTCTCCCTTTTATGTTGCTACCCATTAGAAAGAATACACTTAACTCTTTGAGTATTATATATTTACTGTATTTTCTTAAAAAACATAAACAATAATTATAAGTTGTTGGGCCTTAAAAATCTAACTGATCAGCATTTAAAGTAAAAAGTGAAATGTTCCAAACAAAATCAAGCTTGCCTCTTGCTTAAAAAACATGCCTGAGTCTCAATAACTTTGAATCTTAACCTGTGATTCATTACAAAGCGAAAAAGATTTGCCAACCGTGTTTATCTGTTGGAGTGTAAGATATCACAATAAGTTATATTAAACAAACTTTTATTTTTAGCTCAGTGTAATTAGAGAGTGTATTGTATTAAAGTTTAAATTCTTCAGAAATCCTTTTTTCTGAAAAAAGTAACATGATGGAAGTTGCCTTTTTATATATGAGTCAGATGGTCTGTGATCAAAAATGAAACAAACCATTATGGTGAGAATTATGCACTTCAGACACTTCCTGTGCCCTTATTACATATTGCACCAGCTATAGGGTTTATTTTGAAGAATCGTGTATCAGGGCTTATTGTGACTGCTAGCGATGGAGCAAAAGCTGTCATGAGGGATCAAAGCTGACATATTAAGTGATAGAAACGTTTAAAAAAATGGAATCCAAGCTCATTTGTAAGCCAAGAATGTCTCTAAAATAATGTTACTCTAACTTTGAGTAAGTTAACAGAAAAAAGGTGGATAAACAAAGAGCCTAAACTTAGGCATAAAATTAAATGGTCTAACTCAATTAATTTGTGTTGAAGTTTGTTTTCTCAGTGTTTTCATTTTTACAGTGTAAATCATAACAATAAAATTAAATAAATTGACCTCTTCAACTTGGCTGGACCCATCAACCAGTTGAAGTCATACTTGGTTGCTGATTGTGCAAGTAATCATGGATTTAAGAGATATGAGTATAAAATGATGCTCAAGACATCTAGAATACTTCCATTTCATTTAATTCTGCAGACATAAAAAATGTGTTGTTGTTAACATTTCACTCCTTCATTTTTACAACTTTTAAAATTTTACAACTTCAAACTTGTAACTTAAAGTAGTCATAAACAATAATTTGTTATCAAATGACTGAGCAATGTGAACACTATCTCTCATAGTGATGAACCAACAATAATGTTGCTGGATGTTTATATGTTTTCTCACAAGATCGCCCGAACAACTTTACAAGGTGATGGTATGTTAATATTGTCATTCCAGCTTGTTCCACTGCCCCCAAATGGCCAATAAATCTGTCATTGTAGGTTTAAGGAGAAAGGGAGGGTTGAAAGAGTCAGATGAAGCTTTGTGGAAGTTCAGTCACACAGCTCCCCTTGGCCCCACAGTACCTGCAGGATGCCACTGACTCTTGCAGCCGACATGATCTGATGTTGTGATCCTTCTTTCTCTAGTTTATTTTATAATTTGGTTTATAAATTACTTCTAAAAGGTATCTCCAAAGTTTCTCCTCCTGTCTCCAATCTTAGATGGCCTATCACTCTTTCCATTTTGCATAGGATTTTCACAATACTCAGAGTCTGTGTTTTCTCTCCTTACACTTGAATCTGTATTCTTATTAGCTGCGACAAAATGTTCACAACATCCTCTAATTTATTCAACCCAAATAGAGATATTACATTTTCTGATCTGTCCACTGGTCACTACAGCGTATGCCTAAAGCATTCTAAATGTGGAGGTGCTTGCTCCATAACTGAGGTTCACACTGATTCTCTTTTTTGCCCCTTTAGACTTTAGACTAGCTGCCTCCTTCCATTATTTCCCAGAAAACATTCCTGCGTCAAAATTTTGGTATAGCTGTAATTTAAAGCAAGTCCTCATCAAAAGCAAGCTATCTTCTCAGCATTATTCAGGGCATTGTTTTAGGATAGGCACTGCTACTTCTGCTGCCAAGCAAGGAATGGTCTTGCAAATCAAAGATCTCTGAAGCCCTAATTCCCTGGGATGTAATGTACATAAATGGTGTTGGTGTTCTTGTTTTTATTATTGTAACTGCTGCTACTGCCCTTAAATTTTATTTACCTGCTAGTTATCTCATTGCTGACTCAGCAGGGGCGTACTTAGGGATTTGGGGCATTCTAGGCAAACTCAGGAATGGGATCTTTTTTATTTTTTGGTTTGGCACCTGCAGTATCTTTCCAAACTCCAGACCAGTCAAACTCAGTTTACTTCCTGTCTTGCTTGATGTGTTAAGTTGTGTAGCAGTCATGTCCATATCTCCATGACCTATCCTCATTATGCATCACATGGTTTTTACACACACACACGGTGGAAGCAATGTTTTTTTTCAAACATTAAAAAAGAATCTAGTCAGACACTGAAGAAGCCAATGCATGAAAATAATTGGAGCCCAAGGGGTAATTTTTGTTCTCCTGAAATAATAATTATTCTTATGGTCTTCTTATGGTGTGCTAACACTGAGCCACAGAGGGAAAGCACAATCCACCATTATGTTTTCATCAATAACCATTTGTGGGGGTCTGTGGAGGCAGCCGTATTTCATGCATGGCGCCAACTTCACTATTTACATGAATAACATATCTCCTGCCACATATCTCCTGCCACACAGTATTCCACTCATTTACCTTATGGGCTAATGATTGACCATAATACAGTACTGGCTGAGGGGCTTTTACCATTTTAAGCAGTCACTGAAAGTGAGTTTAACAAATTAAGTATTTTTAATAGAGTGTAAATACCTTGTAACCCTTTACAAGGAAAAAATAATATGAGAGAAATTAGTTTGTGAGAGAAATCACACAAAGTCTGAGTGAATTAATAAATATTTCCAGAATACCCCATACTTTCAGTTGTTCAGAGTCCAAGTCTCAAAGTCACAAACCCATGATTATTCGACCAGAAAGTATCTGCAGCACTTCAATCGGAAAATGGTAACCTGGCCCCCCTCCCGGAGCCAGACCTGGGAGGGGAGCTTGGTGGCAGGCCTTGACCCATGGGGCAAAGACAGACAGACATGGAGCCGCTACCCTGTGAGCCCACCACCTGCAAAGTTAGGTATCGGTATCGGGTCCTTTGCAAGCTGGGTGGCAGGCGAAGGCGGGAACCTGGGCGTGCCAACCCACTGCATTGCAGACTGGCTTTAGGGACTCCGCTTTGTTGGAGTTCTCCCTACGGAACTAGAGATTCACCTCAATGCGACTGAAAGTTGCTGAGAGGAAGGCTCTGACTGTTGTTTTGTGCTTAAGCACCAAGCGGTGGTTCGGGGTACCTGGTCTTCTTGGAGTTGCTGGGTGTCGTCCTGTAAGGGATACTGCCTGACGAACAGATTTGCCATGTGGGGTGAAACCTGGAGGGGGTGATTTGGAGGAACGGCCTCCCTGATCTGAACCTGAGCAGGGCTTTGGTATTGGACTTTTGTGCTAGCCCTGGATTGGCCATAACAACACCAAGTTCGAGCACAGGGTGGTTCATAGATGTACTTGTTACCACAACACCTTAGGCTGCAGATTAATGATCGACTTTGTGATCACCAGATTTGCGGCCGTATGTCTTGGACACTCAGGTGAAGAGAGGGGCAGGGTTGTCAACTGATCACTAGGCCTGTCACATTAATTACATTATCGCCTTATCATTCGATATATGCCCTCCATAATTGTTGCTTGCCGCGATATTGCCTGTTCTATTTACATTCATGTTTGCTTGCACAGAATGTCACCAACATATTAGTTGACATGATGCCAGAATCAAAAGCAGGTTTTCCTTCCATTATTGGACGCAGAGCCTAGCGTTTTTTCACAGCATCTTAGCCGAAAGGAACAGAAACAAACTATGCTGAAACACATTTTGTTGTCATTTCTGGTCGCAGGGCTTCTGTCCTCTCATCAGCTCTCTGTGTTGGAGTTTCACCGTGGGCAAGGCTCAGCAGCTCCTTCAAAGACACACACACACACACAAATCTACAGCAACAGCAAACCAGATGAAGTGATAATGGGTTCAATTGGAGAAGGAAGCACCACAAAGTGCTGCCCGCTTTCCATCGGCGCCCATGTTAACCAGTTGTTCCGTTCAGACAGGACGCACTGCAGAGGTCCACAGCCAGCCCCACAGCCAGCTCGTGCTCTGCAGCAATAGTGAGTTTGTATGTGTATGTGTTTGTGAGTTTCAAAGTTGCACTGCACAAGTCTGGGGTTCTCCAGGGATCTCGATATTACCACTAATATTGCCCATCGTTACTGCCGATTGTGTTTATGTGTACACACTTAAACATAAGCATGAATGTCCTCAACATTTTAGACATTCTCACGCTGCCAGTTCTGTCCCCTCATTTGCTCTTTGTGTAGGCAGGGCTCAGGCAGCTGCTGCAAACACACAGAGCGACAGGCTACATCCACATTACTACGTTTTGGTTTAAAATGAAAACGATCTACACATCTACAGTCTCCAGGCTACTCTGCTGGAGACTGGATGTTTAATAGATGTTTTTTACAACAACTACATAATTTCAAACAGAAAGTTTGGAAGAATAAGCCTAAATGGAAGTGGCAATCCCAAAAGGCCTCAAATTGGCAATAATTTAAGATAATAATTCATTACTTAGATCATTTCATTTATCTCAATTATTTCTGGGACAAAATTTCGTCTAACAAAAGTAGTTATCATGACAGGCCTACTGATTACCGCCTGGTGGTGAGTTGGATCAGACTTGTAGTGTCGCTATTTAGCAGAATTTCAGGAGCAGGAACACACCACCATTACGTTAACCACGTCATCACGTCACTACGCCATTTCCGCATAAATACCATACGTAACCATCCCTCGTTTCACTCTCGCTTACATCGCATGGCAGCTGCTAGCACCGGCCAGGATGCCTGGCATCGCAAGCATACCACCGTTACATCCGGTCAGATCCCAAAGATCTTAAATCGGCTTTCTTCTCCAGTAATGGGAGGCTTTTTGGGGGTTCGTCTTACCCGGGTGCCACTGCGGACTGCCCCACGAAGCTTCCCCAAACCATCATCACAACTTTTACATTTGACATGTACCTCTGTTCAATAAATCTTTCAAAGGTATCACATGGATGGTGTGTTGCTAGTGAAGTGAGGGTGAACTAGGAATGTCTAGTGGAGGGCCCTGTCTTCAACTTCCACTTGCTAAGGCAGCTGCTCAAAGTTGTGACCAGAGGTCATCAGTGTCTGTTGTGGTGGCAACCTAAGAACCCTGTGGTGGACACCCACAGTGAAGGAAGCAAAAACTCCGGTGTGGGAAGAGTTTGGGGAGGCTATGGAGAAGGACTTTCATTTGGCCTCAAGGAAGTTCTGGCAAACCTTTAGATGACTCAGAAGGGGAAATCAGGGCGTGGCCCAGGCTGTGTTCAGTAGTCAAAAAGCTCCTTTGTGGGAAACCACCAGGTATGGAGGAGATACGCCCTGAGATGTTAAAGGCTCTGGACCTTGTTGAGCTGTCTTGGCTGTCAGTGTTGCTTGCAGGTCGGGGACAGTGCCAGTGGAGGGGCAGACTGGGGTCATGGTTCCCATCTTTAAAAAAGGAGACCAGAGGGTGTTACACTACTCAGCCTCCCTGGGGAAGTGTATTCCAGGGTGCTGGAAAGAAGAGTCCAACCTATTGTCGAAATAAAGATCCAGGAGGAGCAATGCGGATTCCATCTTGGCCATGGCACAGTGGACCGACTCTTTGCCCTTGCAGGGCTGCTGAGGGGTTCATGGGAGTTCGCCCATCCAGACTACATGTGTTTAGTCAACTTGCAGAAGGCTTCAACTGTGTCCCCTGGGGGGTCCTGTGGGAGGTGCTGCAGGAGTATGGGGTACCATATTCATTGCTAAGAGCCACATGCTCCCTATATAACCAAAGTAAGAGCTGTGTTCACTTTCTTGGCACAAAGTCAAGCATGTTCTGCCAGGGCTGCCTCTGTCACAGCTTCTGTTTGTGATGTTCATGGTCAGGATCTCAAGGCGCAGCTGGGTGGAGGAGATTGTCTGTTTTGAGGACCTCGGAATTGTGTTTTTGCTCTTTGCAGATGATGTGGTTTTGTTGTCTTCATCAAACTGTAACCTTCAGCATGCGCTGGGCAGTCTGCAGCCAAGTGTGAAGGAAAATGAGTTAAGGCACAGATTCCGATTGAAAAGTCTATCTACGTTCCAACCCTTACCTGTGGTCATAAGCTTTGGGTAGCAACTGAAAGCATGAGATCACGGATACAAGAACATTTTCCTCTGTAAGATGGCTAGACTCACCTTTAAAAATAGGATAGTGTGAGGAGCTTTGACATCCAGAGGGACAATGGAGTGGAGCTCCTGCTCCTTCACATAAAAAGGAGCCAGTTGATACACCCATCTTGGGGTTCAATGGCTTGTTCAGGACACATGTGGTGACGTGGACAAGAAGAGCTAGGAATTCAACCACCAATTATTTTGGACCTGAGCTACAGCCACCCAACACGATTTAAAGCCAACAAAAAGTGACTTTAAACTCTAACACTACAATATTTTTCATGAGCTTTGAATGGATAATAGGTAGATTTGTAACAGTGGTGAACTAAATGTATAGAGAAGAGTAGAGAATAGTCTGACAAAAAAATTAAATCAAGTGCAAATACTTCAAAACTGCACTTTACTCTAGTACTTGAGTACGTGTACTTATGTCACTTCTCCCCTCTGATAAGCGACAGTAAAATTGGAAGGCCATTCTTAAGTGTTGAAAATTGCTCCATCAGTGCAGTGCACTAGCATGGAAACACTCTTAATCAATACCATATCCTATCCCAGACCTTGGATAAAGAGCTATAATAAGTGAATGAAAGAAGTCCTTATTTAGTCTAAAATAAGGCAATTTCTATGTAAATCGGCAATAAAGCAGAACTTTTACAAATGCATAAGCTTTCCTATTATTGACATGTGGTAGTCCAAAATCGTTTAGTTGCTTGATAGGAGTCATCTTATCTCTGCTAGTGTTTGCTTATTCTCCTCTTATATTAATGTTTCCTGCGATATTAAGCCATCCTCCCAGGAGATAAATATCTGCTGTGTAGCAGCCACTCACACTATAACCTTTGATTATTTTGTCAGGTAATTCTTTCATAGACACAAAGCTGTGGCTGAACATCCACATTATATTAACTGTAAGCAGAATATCAATTTCAAATTGAACCTTGGAAGTATTATTGATTGACCGCTGATATTGTTCTCTGAAAATAAGTGCCATTGTGTTATTGTTTAATATGAATGATAATGCCAAGCCTCTATCTGGAAAAAGGTCCTGGTGTCCCCAGCCATTGGAATAAGGTCTGGTTGACTTAAGTGATACTGTGGGATTGTGAAGAAGGCATTATTACATCCACATATACAGCACAGAGGCACATATATGTTTGGACATTTTTACTTTGCTCTCTCTTTGATAAGACATTGAGTCGTATCAACGTGTATCAATATATGCGTGTACTATTTAGTGTTTGTGTGTGTGTGTGTGTGTGTGTGTGTGAACCTTGTGTGTACCTGTAAGATAATTACTGTATTGCTTGGTGCTTGCTATAGCTTACTCTGGCTATGGATTACATAAATGTAATCACTTTTTATTGAAATGATAAATGTTTTATTTTGTTGTTTAGATTTAAGGACCTGTGTCATCACCATGGTTAAATTTGTCTATACTAATAACATATCTTAATGAATTTGACAATTTTAGTGTACAATGATTTTGTTTGTTTTATTTTCAGCTTCACAGACATTTTCAAACAGAACCAGATCCCTCTCAACACAAGAGGACCAAACCACATCCACATGATGTTCTTGACAGTTCATTGGTGGCTGGTATGAGCTGTGCCAGCCAAACAGATGAAAGGATTTGGTGGATCAAAGTTTGTTACTGATTGTAAGCCTGGATGGCCTCCCTCTTGGTGAATCCATGGCAAATCTGAGCTGGCAGCACACATGTCACTGCACACTGTTTGCTCATTAGCACTTTTTACTTATGTCTGCTTCCTCTACTCTGTGTCCCCACTGCTGATTGGTTGATGGCTCTTATGTAACTTGGCTCCCTGTTTCTGTGTTTAAGGCTAGATTCTCTGTAACTTGGCTTGATGATGTTGAAAATAAGAGGTACAATTTGTGATTCAAGAGAAATCTGAATCTGATTAGTCCTGCTCTGCATTTGAGGTGAACAGCTCAGGTTTTGTAAATGCACTCAGATAATTACACACTTCATAGCCATTCAGAATGCATCTGTGACTCAGTGAATACTGTAACATTCAACTAACACCGACCCAACATACTTAAAATATTTAAAAATATTAAAAGTGTTTTGCCACAAAGGCCTGAACTCTTGTGCTGTTTTAGTGTAACAATATAAATACCAGGCCACACTGCAGCTGCTGTAGCACATTTGTAATATTGTCATCACTAATAGGACTAGCCTCAGCACATACTGAAAGAATAGCAGCTATGATTTAATGCTAATAAAGAATAAAGAAATAAATAGCATTGTTTCCCAAAGACCACAAGGTAATTTCTGCAGAACATACAGAATTTCAATCCCAGTTGTTCTGTTTGGGATTGATCCAGTTATCTGTTACAAGCTTTGACTGCTGATAAGTACATCCAGTTGTGGGACACTGATTTATTCATGCTGTTTTCTTTAAATATTCACATTGTGGCAATCTATGGAGACATGCACTCTGTCTACAGAGCAAAGGAAACGATGATAGGCAGTTCATTATTAAATAAGTCAAAGAATAACCAGGAACATGTCTCAGCCCTGTGTGGAACATAAGCATCAGCTCTTTGTAACAGGTCATGACTGATCTGATGATATGATGAAAAGCAAAATAAAAACCGAGGTGGGATCATCAGCTGCACTGATCAGTGTTTACACACAGCAGATTGTAACAGAGACTGCGAAATACAATAGGGGGGTCTTGTGGCATGGCCGGTAACCAGTGGCGGGCCGTGCATTTCACACCTAGGCCTTCAGTGATGTCCTACTTTCCGACTTCAATAAATACCTCTCATAATACCATCATTTATGACACCACATGACCACGGCTGGAGAAATAGTATACAGAAACACACTTACGCACTACTGGGCACTGCATCACCTCAATTGTGTACAAAACGGGCTATTTTCCAGCGCATTTAAAAATCAATAAACTCGCATCAGCAATTAAAACATATCTCTACGTGGTCAAAACAAAAAAATAAAAGGGTATTTAAAATTATCTGTCCAAAAAGTTTTAATAAGTTCACATAGAATACAGGCAAGCTTTAACAAGATTGTACACTAAATTGCAAAATCGCAGTTTATTATCAGAAAGACACCAACAAGACAGCCACATGTTGGCAACAGCCAGCGGCACAATGAAACACTTTGAGTACAACCACACAGCTGCGCCAGCATGTGATTGGACCAATCACAGGAAGCGTACAACGTTCAACGTGAGGCCTTCTAGAAGGCCTACTGACAACAACCCGTGATCTGATTGGCTATCGCAACTGTCTATCAACTGTATGTACCCGTTCACTTACATTGCACAGACGCCAGCATTGTCGATTCTGAAGGCCTCAGGCAGATTTCATACAGCCTGGCAACACAAGCTAGCTGAAT
>JAVQJD010025804.1:0-13174 GCA_036023655.1 Nannoperca australis | reverse complement strand
CATTTGTTATGCACCTTAACTCAAGTCCTTTATGATAGATAACATTTCTTAATAGCACTGGTGCTACAAGTATGAATAGGTCATTGATATTTTTATATATATATATATATATATATATAGATAGATTTATATAGTTAGATATAGATATATTGAGTTGTGATCGTGCAGAGCAAAGCATACATGTTATTAAAATTTTAGGGTTTGCAAGCAAATGTTTCTCTCTCAAACCATTTTTTTGACTGCTTTAAAAAGAAACAAAATTCTCTCCATAATCAGAGGCTTGTAAAAAGGTTAAAATTATAAAGAATTAAAGAGAAATCATTGTCCCCATCAATCTACACAGACAAATCCAGAAACCCAAGGGTCATTCCAACCTTAATAATGAATTTAATTCAGGGTTGCTTCTACAATCTCAGGAATATCGCTGCATCACATTCAATTCAATGTTGTGTTTTAAGGATACCAAATCCATCATACATGTTTTCTTTTACCCCTGCTTCTTCTGATGTAAATCCCAAAACAATTCAGACTCAAAATTGTGCAGAAAATACATACTATATTACCTCACTTTAAATGTCCAAACCCTGGATTTGAATGTGTTTTAGAATAGATTTTGAAGATCATACTCATTGCTTTGAGTATGCTTTTAACACTTCATGGCCTGGCCCCAAATGATATGTCTTTCTTCTCTTACTTTATCAACCTGCATGCAGCCTGAGGTCCTTAGGCAGGAACATGTTGGCTGTTTCCAGTTTCCATACCTAGGTGCAAGTCTAAAGAGGGCTGGATTTGTGTATATTTATGTTTGGTATTTGGTATTTTACCAAAAGAACTTTATTTTTTATAATTTTATAAGTTGTAAACATACATAAAAATTCTAATAAATTGTCTTTATTGTACTGCTGTTACTGTAGACAAGCCAATGGTAAAAAAAATAATTCTATCACATGGTGGCGCCAACCTTCAACATTTAAATGAGCTTACTTTTTTTTTTTCATCTTTTCATGCTCTCTTTTGCTTTTTATTGGCTGACCATGTGTCCAATCCAAGCCCGTCTTATCCCTCCCAGCAAGATTGCTCTTAGATGACTCATTTTATCTTTGGCCTTGGAAGGCGTCTGCTCGAAATCATCAGGGCTATGAACCATTACTTACACTCTCACGCTCTCTTCCTCTTTCTCCCTTTCTCGCTCTATCTCACACACACCACCTACGCGCAAAACTGCCAAATGAACTAAAAAAGTCAAGCTGCGTGTTACATGCTGAGAGACAACTTGTGTGCTAGTAGATACACACCATCTGATAAAACCTGACATAGACTCTCCCAATAAGGAGAACTACGTCAGAGCACAGGAACGCCAGTAACATGTTGAGTGTGAAAAACCTTTGCGTTAATGGGGCAGACATGGCAGTTCATGCAAATTTCTCTTAGGGGCCCGGCCCAGTTTTGCCCCTTCTCAGACTGCCTCTGTCCACCTGGTATTTAGAAGGAACCCGACAGCAGGTGGAGAAAAAATGGAGGGCAGCAGCAGTGAGTTTAAGAATCTTGGCAGGATAGGAAGTTAACAGAGAGATGTACAATCTGTGGTGGATCTGAAGAAATGTGCGGGCATGATTGGCGGTCTGACTTGGCTCACTTGGAGAAGCAAAGCTTAGCATGAGATGAGGAACTGAGAAGATACGGGCAAACAGTGCGCTCGCTTATACAAATATGTTCAATGTCTACCAAAGACACAGACAAAGAAAAGTTTATAGCAACAACAGCAATGAAGGACTTAGTTTGCTCATCATCTATCAACAGACATACTGGTGATAAACAAAATAGTGTAAACACCTCATAAAAAAGGACTTTAGCTGGTTAAATCACATTTAAAATCACTGCTGCAACCCCAAAGGATCACAATAAAGTGCATGCTAATTATCAGGATTTATACACCCTGAACTGCATATGTTCATCTTCTCCCTAATGGTTAGTTGTTTGTTTGTTTCTTTTTATAAAACTTTAATACAAAACCAAGAACACTTAAATATATAATGACACAGATACAGAGAAATTAGAACTTCCTGAAGACCTTACATGCATGTATTCCCTTTCTTGTTGGTTAGTATCCGCTTGATACACATATTAAAATTATTTTTCAGATTGATGCACCCGCAATTTGGACACAATTGTGATTTTTTTCATAATGCTTTAAACATCACATATCAGAGAGCTGACTGTCTGACATTTTAAGCTGTCTGACAATGTAACTAATTGGCATTTTAACTAGTCAAGTTAAGTCAAGTCAGCTAATGGCCAAAATCACACGTTTGTTTCAGAGGGCTGTAAAGCAAACTACACACACTTTATCCTTATACTCAAGATTTGCATAATGAAAACTTCCTTTGTGGCAGCATTTGTGTTTGTGAGTGTTACTTCAGAGTCTAATTTCTCATGAGGTGTTTACATTTTTGTGTCTGCACACTGCAGCAGATACAGGGCCTTGTTCTATGATGTTTACCAAATATGATCATCACTGATCCAAGCTTTGGTCATTGAAACAGCTCCAGCAACATTACAGCGACTACAACTCAACCTGACCTAGATCCACATCAGTCACTGCTCTCATGGTAGTCATTTTAAGGCCTGTGTGTCCGAGCTGCTGGCTGGATGTTAGATCGGAAAATGTGTGTAAATTTCTAAAAATAACAGGTCTGAACAACAACCCCGGAGCCGATACCTGTGTTGGGCCGATATCCTGCCCTGCCGTGGTGAGGATAGGGAGCGGCAGACTGCTGGACTTCAGCCACAGCTCGCCTCTCTTGTTCCCACATCTCCACCTCAGACTCTGTGGTCCGGGAGCCCACATCAGACACGTCTCCTTCATCGCCTTCAGTGCTGTTCCTGTAAGGTCGCCGCTGCCAGTTCTGGATAGCCTGTTTACGAAGACCCCAGTTTCTGGATCCACCACCGCCACAACCAGGGGAGTGCTCGTAACCCCCCTCACCCAGCCGGCACTGCATGTGATAGTACTGAGCCTCAGGACACTCCTCCATGGGATGCATCTCCACGCTGTCACTGTCGTAACCTCCAGAGCCCTGTGAGACGGACTTGATCCGCCCTGATGCTCTGCAGCAAAAGAGAAGGAAGTGTCCACAAATAATTTTTGTATTTTAAACCAGGATACTCAAACATATCGATGGTCTATCCCACCATCCAGTAACATTGCCATACTGTATTCTGAATAATCGTAATAATGAGAATCAGCAACAGAACATAATTAAAACACAATCATCAACATGACTATCAACAAAAGTGTAATGTTTAATCTGTTTATGATGCACCATCAGATCTGCTTTTAGCAAAACCAAAAAACACAATCAAGCCAAAGGTGGGCGTTTGAACAGCTCTAGGGGTCTACTGTTCGTATGTTTCCTTTAGAAAAAGCAAAACAGTTTGCACAGATTCATGAAGATCAGTTTGATCATGCTGTGCCGCCATCAATAATTTCGATTTTGGATACCACTCACATGTTTACTTTTTTACTCTCCAATACACATTCACCACAATCATCACTAGACGGACAATCAAATATTTGTATTTTATCTCATGTTTGTATTTTATTATGTCCTGTTCTTATTTGAGACTTAAATGCTAATCTAATTTCATTTCCACAGCAGATGCTGAATTTAAATATGATAATCTAATGGCACTCTCACACATAGCATCATTACACCTGTTTTAAATCTTTCTAGATTTTTTGTAGAACGAGGGCAGCTTTTGTACATACGTACTGCTACAGTACTTAAAATAACCTCACAGCCAATACAAGTAATGAGCAGTTACAAATATCAGCCTCTCAAAAAGTAGGCCATTTTTCTTTCTTTTCTCCATTTCTTCCTTCTTCCTGCTCTTTCTCTCAGCATAATAATATGAAGAGAGGAAGCATCTGAGTTTAATCATTTTAGGAATAAAAATGAAAGACAATCACAGACGATAACGCAGGTACCGCTTACCGCTTATAGTGGTTGCGAGGGAAAAGGATGCACAAAATATGAGATGCATGTCATGCCACATATCTGAATTGAGTGTTTGTAAAACCAAAACGGTGCTGCTTGTTTATAGTTTCAACGATCTAAACTGGGTCAGGGACAAAACTGTGATTCATTATAGTCAAATGAGCTGGTTGTAAAGCAGTAACCAGTAGCATCAGAAACTCAATAATCAGTGGAAGAAACACGCTCTCTCCTGTGTCATCTCACTCCTTGTGTTGTTCCCTAATGTGAAAAAAGTGGCTTTACACTTTAAAGAAGTTAAATTTGGTGTCCCGATTCTCATACAACTATATAAAAATAACAGTGATATATTACATTTACATCAGAAGCCTTTAGACAAGTTTTCTATGCTGTTTAGAAGTGAATATCATAGCAAAACGGTTCCAATTAATTCCAATTAATATAAAATATATGATATATGAAATTAGTGATCATTAAAAAGATATAAAATGTAAAAAAGAGCAAAAAAGGCATTTGGTGTAAAATTGACTTAGACTAATGATTGTGACACACATATCTGGTGAGGTTAATATCAATAAATCACTGAAGCTGTTGCACACTTGAGATTATGGCCTTTACTACATTGAGTGGCAAAAGCATCTTCATCCCTAATGAAGAGCTATTAATAACCAGAAGACAGAAGGTTGAGAGGGCCACTGTGTGTGTCGTGGCATCAATGACTCAATGGGGAAGGCCTGACAGGTTCTGCGTGACGTCACGTTATAAAACACATTCACATACCAACTGGGAATGACAGTTGTGTTATTCAGTTAGTATTATGGCACAGCCCTGTGTCTGAAACCTCCAGCAGGGACTCAGAAATACTTCAGTCACACCTCATGCAGAGAGACGTCCAACCTGCACCTCACCGCTTCCTACTGAATGAGAGTCAGACTGAAAATAAGATCTATTCCATTACATATCAGTGTTCAAACTAGACTGCATATGAGGATGAGACACACTATTCTCAATGTTAATCAAACTATGCTAGTAGTTGTTATTGTATGAGTATTCTAGCTCTGCAACTAATAATAATTTTCATATTAATTACATGCTTAGTTGAAAAATATACAAAAAATAGTCCTTATAGCCCAACGTAATGTCTTCAATGTTCTTGTTTTTTCCACTCAACAGTCTATAACCAAATTATAATGATAAAAAACTGGTAAAACTGGTATATGAATGTAACAGAAACCTAATTTTACATTTTGTGAATCTACTTTTTAACTACAGGGAAAGACAAAATAATATAAAGTGCCACAAGTCAAACAGGATGTAACCATGGCACTTACACTGTTTTCATTGGGTTTTTTCCCCCCTGAAGTACTGTATCCAAAAGCCCAAAGGCCAGAGGCAGCGAGCTCAGTAGATCCTGGTTAAAAGCTCTCGGGCTCCAGGGGTTTTGTTATATTTCCACATAACTGACAGATTGTGTCACTGCATCCGCTCTCATGGTAAGAAAGATGAGGTGCACCAAATTAATTTGACAGTAAAGAGACACAAAATCTCCAGCTGGACCAGAAAACCAGAGAAACTTTTTTCTTTCCAAATAAATAGACAGACACATGGACAGGCAGATAGAGAAACATGTAGACAAATTGTTCTCCTAAAAAATGAAATCATTTCTAATTTAAAACACATGTAATTGTGCAATTATCATATAATTCTCTTTTTACTTTTAGATGGTTAAGTGCACCAGCAAGTGAGGGTCTAGTCTATGGCCCAGCGGTGATTTCCATTACATTTCAGAGGTATGAAAGCATCTGTAAATGTGGAACAGGAGCTGCGTGCTGACTTACCCTGTGCTGGGGGAGGAACGTCGTTCCGACACTTGGTACATGCCTCTTGTGCTCCCAGAGAGGCTGGAGTTTCTCTGGAGTCAGAAACATGCAGATTGGAGGGAAACAAAGCAAAGTGTTATTAGTAAATGACTAGTAGCCCAAAGCCATGACATGCCCTGAGCTCAAATGTCATATAGTTACATTACATTACATTTACATTTAGGCATTCAGCCTTCCAAATCAGGAGCAACTGGGGGTTCAGTGTCTTGCTCAAGGACACTTCGACAGCTCTTGAAAAGTGGATGACAGCATTGATACTCTGCCTGTTCCACAATCTGCAGGAGCCCTCAGATGATTGTGATTGTTTTGATGACATATGCATTTTCTAAAATATAATAAAGACAACACACTCAAAACTACAGCAAAAGATATCCAGTATTTCATTTTAAGAGCAGCTGTCACACTAAGTTAGAACTGCAGTGCAAATGAAATGGGTACAAAAGACTGCTGAACAAATCCCCATGGAAAAGACAATTAAATAAAATAGTATATCAAAAAGTAGCCTATTTGTCGTTTTCATGGAAAGCCTCTCTCTGTGTCAAAAAATGCTGTGCCGGCTCAGATGTTTAACAAATAATCAAAACTGAACAAAAAGTGATCTTCAAATAAAATATAAAAATCTGTATGGATTAGTGGTATGGTTTGATCTCACTTCAGCTTCAGAACAAATCTGTTCCTAACACAATAAGAATAAATAATGATCAGTTGTAGATGACAATTGGGCAAGAAGACGCTTGTGAAGATTACGGGGATCATTTTGGTCTGAGGGTGGCACAAAAGAAAGGCTCAAGTGAGAGTGAATATTAAATGGAAAGAGTTTGTTCTCTAGGGAGCATTTATGTAGTAAGTACATTTCTATTTCTATTTTCTGGGATATTTCTGGTGCTAAAAACAACTTCCGCACTAAAAGAACGCTCAGGGGGACGAGGAACACAGCAAATTTCATGGAAATCCAGCGACTATTTTTTAAGATACCTTGAACATGAACAAAGGTGACATTTTAACTTGGTGCTGGACTGAAATCATTAAAAAGCATCATTTGAGACCATAAATAACCACAACAAATTTCACAGAAATCCTCAAAGTCATTACACGTGACTATCTTGTGTCAATTTGTCCAAAAGGTGGCAGTACAGGAAGGACAATGAACTGTCTCAAATGGAAAGGGTTAAACCTGGATCAAGAATATGCTCAATAACTTACATTGGATTTGTGAAAAAAGTTAAAACGAGAACATTTTTAGGAAACATCCAGTGGCGATCATGAGTATCCACGACAATCTGGCCAGTAGTATTAAAGATATCTTACTCCTGACCAAAAGGGAAAAAGCAACACAAAACTCCTCAGCATCGTTCCTGTTTCCTAAAATATTTGGTTTTAACTCGGAAAGCAGGTGAACATTTTTTCAAGTGTATTTGGTTGTGGGTGTGCAGCCTCACTCTCTATTTGCGTGAGAGCAAAACCCTCTGAGTCACTCTTTCATACATCACTCAAAGCTGCCTGAGCATAGAAGTATGCCGTGTGTAGCGTTTGCACGTGCATGCATATCTGTGTGTGTGTGTGAAGTAGTGCCAGGTGGAACTCTGTGTACCAGAATGACGACGTGCCACAGAGGGAAAATGTGCACAAACACAGACACTGACTCTCTCTCCTTCTTTCTTTTTTCTCTGCTTCAACTCACACAGCTTGCTTCTGGCCTAGTGCCAGTAAAAATGGACCATGGAGGAAACATGCAAACACCATCCATGGCTCTCATTCCTGGCCAGCCTGCAGTGAAGGCAGAACAGGGATACATTTCCCAGAAATGAATGGAACAAAATGCATTCAGCAGACGGTCAAACTCAAATCTGGTGACCTAAGTTTGATCTTAAACTTGAGTTTCTTCCTCTTTACGTCGCTCTGTTAAAAAGGGTCAAAAGTTTATGAAACGCTACGATTGAATTAAAGCTATCTCCACCTTGCACTGAAGAAATGCATTTGATTCAGCTTGGATTGAGAGAGAGAGAGAGAGCAGGAAACAAGTCATCTACCCCTTCTGTCACTGTCAGTTCCAAAATACCTCTGTGGCCCTAAAACCTGTCTCCTAGGAGATAAGGGCAACCTCGCTGATGCCGTGACAGATGGAGAGTGAGGTTGTGAGATCTCTGGGCTTTCCTTGACAGTGTAACAAGGTGCCAACCAGTCTGTGACTCCCCACTTGTACTTGTCGTGTTGATTATTCACAGTCCTACATGGTACACGAGCACACAGACATGAAACTGACTGATGTTTAAATCCAAAGAGAGGGCGTCTAAATTTAGGCAGCAGCTCAATCACAAATCAAATGGCTCTGTAATATAACTTAAGAAAGAGGAACAAGTATATTTCTTTATCATTTATTCAGTTGTCTTTGCAACAGGTTTCTTCAAGCATTACAAAAGAGGCATCACTTACATTATTCACTGCAGTGTATGATTATATAAAGTGAGTCGAGGATGCCTTCAGTGATAGTGATCTGAATGGAAGATATTTACTGAGAATCTCTCAAATGAGCGAAAATGAAACCGCTAGTTTCTCTCAGGCAGATCTCTGCCACATTATATCTGATTCAAAATCATGTTGGAACCTTCAGCAAGAGCAAGAGCTGGTTTCCATGGCAGCGCACAGATTTGTGCAATGAAACAGGTCGCCGCTTTTTCAAGAGGTGTTGGATAATAATTTGAATAAGTGACATTTTTAAGAACAGAAGGTGTCTGCTTTTACATTTTTGCCACAGTGTAATAAGGGAAAGCAAGAGGGGGTGAAAAAATGTCACAATCTAAGCTGTGGAGAGTCTGGGGGCAAAAGAGCTGATCTCCAGTTTCTGGAGAAAGAGGAAGCTTTTTATGCACACTCTGGTCAGGATGTCATCAGCTGCAAACCTCCACTGTTTGCACTGTTTTGATGCTGAATGCAAATCTGGCAGGAATCAAGCCTTTATTTGCACTTTGCTTCAACCATAAGGCCAAACTTTAATGAGCCTATGGTGGGTGAGCATCAATTTTTACAAAACAAAATGCGGTAGATACATACACTAAAAGTATGTAGGCACCCCTGTCCACATATATTTGTAAGTATATATGTAATAAACCTAAGTACTTTTGGTCTGGGCTAGGCCCCTTAATTCCAATTAATCAAAATCTTGCATGTAATGCTACATTATACAGTGATATCTTAGACAATACAGTGCTTTCAACTTTGTAGCAACAATTTGGGGAAAGCTATTTCATGTTTAAATATGACAGAGTTCTTGTGCACAAAGCCAAGTCCATAGAAAAATAGATTTTTCAGTTTGGGGTAGAAGAACTTGACTGTCCTTCACCGAGCACTGACCTCAGCGCCCTCGACACCTTTGGGATTCAACGGAAACTGCACGCCAGACCTTATCAAACAACATCAACACGCCAATCTCACTAAAGCTTTTGTGGCTGAATGGGAGCAGATTCCTGCAGCCAGGACCACTTTTAAAAAGCTTTCCCAAGTGAGTGGAGGTAACAATAGAAGCATATTAATGTCTGCTGTTAGCTGCTAGCGTCCGTGTCAGCTCCTCGTCTTGTTTTGAGTGTTTGTAAGAGTGTCCTTTGTCTGATGCCCATGTTTTTGCAAAAGGATGTTTTAAAATCACATATAAGAATGTTATGTTTTTGGTGTCCACATACTTCTGGCCAGGTACTGTATTCAGCCAGTTTATTAAACTTTGTTACTTGATATTAAAATGTATATTTAAAAAAAAAACTAGATTCTTTGTTAGGTTAAGAAAGAATTTGTGGACAAATCAAACCACACAGTGTCAGAGACGTAAACAAAACCTAAATGCTTTAAAGAATTTAATCTCATGTACAATCATTTAAGCATGCATGTCATATCCACGCCTTGTAACTTCAAGTTATTGTTTAATTTTAGGTTATAAAAAACATCTCTGCAAGGTTTAATTAAAGTCATGCTAATATAGTAGGTAATGACGATCACAACACACTTACATACGCACTCTTGGGGATCCTGTTCTACTAACAAACACTGAGCTTATAGATTTCATGTAAAATCTCAGTTCAAATTAAACACATAGTCATGATGATAAAATGCATCCCATTTCATTTTCCTTCTCCAATCATCCAGAATCATATCATCTTGTATGTATTTAGATATTGAGGTGATTCTAGTTTGTTGAAATTCTCCATTGCCTTAGACAGTTAGTGCACTTTAGCTCGCTAAAGAAGAGTAGATTTGTTGTCTCAGGCATCTTAAAGTCCATTATAGGTTTGACCTGTGATGCTTTACAGGGACATTACTCAATATAATCAATGCTCATGCACTATTCAACAGCAAAAAGCTGCTCTGTCAACGATTGAATGCTGGAAGTAGCCCTCTGAGCGTTCTTGAAGTGGGTAAAACAAACAATTCAAAATATTTAGAAAGTAGTGATACACAAGTCAAGCAGCTAATTTATGAATTTTAAAATGTGTCACAAAATTTGATCTAAAACAGCTCATATGATTTTAAAAGTTGTATATCGCTTTCTGTATCATCATGTGATCAGGATCATTTTAGCATTTTAAAATAACTTGTTTGTTAGCAGATATTATGTTTGGCTGACATACTTTCCTGCTTTATGTTTTGTTGCCCTGACAACAACTTTTGTTGCCCTCTTTAATAACAACATTATATCAAGTCAAGTCAATATCAAGTCAAATCTGAAAAACACAAAAAACACAATATCCCACAATGCATTTTGCGGTATGTTCTGAGCACTAAGCCGACGATGCAACAGAAGATACAAGTTATGATATCCTCACCTGGCGTCCATTGCCCTTTGAGGCCTGGAGGCTGCAGCGTCCCAGGCTGCCGTTAGGTGTGGTGCCACAGCTGCTGATGATCTGCAGCTGCTTTTCGGCGCGGTCCGCTCGGTCCAGCAGCTCCTCAATGAACTGCTGCAGCCGCACCTTGGCATTGGCTTCACGTGCCGCTGTCTCCTGAAGGAACTGGTCAATCTGGGCGACTTCCCTAAGGGGCAGAGAAGTGAACAGCATTATTAATGGGACATTCTTTAAACTCGGCGGTATACTATATATGTATGCCTGTCTCATCATGAGGCCAACTACAGATCTGCTGAATCTCGCTTGTGGGGCAAACATACAATGTTGCCCCAGAGTGGCCATATAGATATATATATGTGTGTGTGTTTTATCTCTATGGCCACTCTAGGACTTTGTATGTATTAAACAAATGTAGTTTTTTTTCTTTCACACTTTTACCCTCCAATTAAAAAAAAAAAACTCTCTCGCGTTCACTCCAGCTGCCCTCCTGCCCTTTCTGCATGGATACTATGCACACTGAGGGTTGGTGACAGAGATAAATACACTACACAAACACAAAGGGAGTGAGAGAGAGAGAGAGCGAGAGGAATACAGGGTGAGAGAGCAGCTGGATATTTATACAACCGCAGGCAGAACAGGGCCAAGTTCTCGTCATTTTAAGGGATCGTGTGTTACTCAGATACCAAACAACCCAGGAATTCAGACAGTGTTAGTTGTCTGCAGCCTGCTCGGCACACTGTATAGTTCTAGAGTTCCCTGCAGTGATTTTGTTTGGTGTCATCTAATCTGAAATGGTCTGATGAACAAAAATCCTAAACATTCAGATGTGATTAGTCAGATCATATTGACTCAGTAAGTTTAAGATGGGATTATGAGTTATATAAGCAGTCCCTAATGTCCAGTACCAATAAGCGGTCTCTGCATTGATGGGAACTGGCCTTGACCAAATCAATCCCAAGAAACAAGTTCAACCAAAAAATATGTCAATAATATAATGAAAAATGTTATTTACCTAGTGACAGCTGCCACAATAAAAAACTGAGAAATTCAAAGAAATGTAGATCAATTTCACCTGACTAATGCCACCTCTGTTCTCACACAGCTCTGTCTCCTTTAAAGATATTTTTTGGCCACTTGGGGGCATCGGACACAAGCTGTAAACACAACAATGACATATCAGCTTTTAATTTGATATGGCAATCTTGTTAGCAAACAGATGCTTATTTATTTGTCCAACAGTTACACAACAACATGTTTATGGCCACCTGATGAATGTAAGTCTAATTTTCACTCTCATTTAGCTCTGGTTTTGGGTCTCTACCAACTCCTGAGAGAAATATCTTGCTCTTTAGCTGCTAAATGCTGATGCTATGTTTACCAGCTAGTTGCTAACTGTGTTGGTGAAGAGGTAGTGCTCAATGGGTTTTTAGAGCTTTTTCACAGAAAACAGCTGCCTGCTGCGGCCGACAACCATGCTATGAGAGCGGTGAGAGTGAAGCTGGATAGCTGAGCAATGAGCTGAAACTCACTATAAAGCTCTGTAAAGCCGAGAGAAGCTTCAGATTAAGGTGAGAATTCTCTGTAGGTTCATCACCCCGAGCGACCCCTTTCACATTGTCATTTGATATGGTGTTCTAATAAAAAAATCAATTATGGCAGCTTTAAGTTACTATGATTTTCACGATTAATCCATGATGTCAATACAATTGAAAATAATGAAAAATGCCCATCATTATGTCAAAGCCCAAGGTCACGTCTTCGATTGCTTTTTTGGTCCAACCAACAGATAATACCAACCAGGTGAAAGCAGCTGTATATCTACTAATAAATAAACTGATGAATGTTTCAGTACTCATTTTCAAATCTAGATAAACCTTATAATATCTGAAAATCTTGCCAACATCCCACATCCCCCTTCTATGGAACTTTTTTCTTATCATGCCTGTTAATGTGGAACTGCCTCCTTATGCGATTTCTACAATTCCCAGAAGCTGCAAACATCCTCCAGGCTTTCTTCTTAATTTTCTTTTCTTTATGTACATCGGTTTGTGTCCTCATAAATAGCCTGAGCCTTTACTGGCCAAACAATGCAGTTAGGAGCGCTTAACAAGACAATTCAGACATCTGACCCTGACTAAGCCAAAGGAATCATTAAAAAGTTCAGACCGTCACTGCAGTCAGAGAATGGAGACATAAAATCTGTGTCGTTCTAGTTTAAATAGGTTCGTGCTCATGAAATAAACCAAGCCGCTCATCAGGATGGATACTTTTGCGTCCAACTAATGTCAAACATCAACTACAACTAACCATTATACAATCCAGAATCCATCCAAAAACACTAACGGCACTCACAGTGAATTTTCATGAAATGGGGGCATTCTGAGATAAAAATAGTTTGGTGTCTGGCACAGTTACCTTTCTAATCCTCAGGCAAAGACTACAAAAAGATGGATCCAAAATTAGTTTA